>ML779334.1:2305643-2358833 GCA_009831015.1 Picea engelmannii
CGAAACCCCAAGACCTTGAGCTCTGATACCATATGTTAAGAACCAAACATCAATATAGCATATAAAAACCTCAGGAAAAGTACTCAACGCCTTGAAAAAGAGATAATTTCAGATAATAATCCTCTTCAAGGGGGCAACCTCCTCTTACCCCACTTAAATGTTCAAGTACAAGATGATTCAAAATGAAAATGTCTCCTTGGTATATATAGGAGACTAGGAGGTATAATTACAAATAATTGCTTAAAGACGACATAAATAAAATAACATTACTAATCTAAATTACAACTAATGGCCTAAAGCCAACATAAATAAAATAGCATTACTACTCTAATATGCCCCAATTAAGGGGTAATGAGTCAATATTAGGGCTTAACAACCACAGTCGTAGATATTTGAATCTATAAGATCTCATGGTCCTGACTAATTGCGGGATTGGAAATAAAAAGTTGTTTAATTCTCCTTTCCCTCTCCACAATTTATCCCTGTCATTGATATGGCGCTTGCGTATCCAATGGTCATGACTTAATCTGATGGTTTGGTGGATCAACCATAGTTGTCCATCTTTGAGTCGTTGAGATCTGACGATATAGATTAATTGTGAGATTGGAAATAGTGTGTAGTTTAATTCTCCCTTTGCGCTCTGCAATCAATCCCTGCCCTTGATCTGGATTGCATATCTGACAGTCACAACTTGATAAGATCATTGGCCAATCCTCGAAGGGTCCTTAAGCTCACAGTCACTCATATGTCTGACGTCTATTACATGAGACGATCAACACCATAAATTTCTTAATCGGACGACTCGTAAGGATTCTCACCTTTTCCTATGCATCGATCAACTTCTCAGTATTTCCATCAATCCCGATGAAATTTATACAATGCACTCTTCCTTCTGAGATTCGATCTTCATTTCTAACCCTCCTAATCTTTAATCTATTCCTATCATCATATTGTTTGACATCAATGACACCACATTAATGACACTATGTCCAACAATATCCCCCTTTGTCATTGATGTTAACACTCCAACTTTATACACAATTTCCCCCTATGATGATGCTTCTCTCCTCTTTAGTTACTCTCCCCCTTTGACATCAATGGAAAATGGTTTCTTCCCCTATGGTAAATCTTTGTCTGTCTGTATACTTCTGACCATAATCTGAACTCGGGTAACTCCTCCTACAATCATATTTTTCTTGTCATAATTGAATGACTCCTTCTGACTTTGATTTTTATCTCCCCCTAAATTGATGCCAATTGATGCATTCTTTTCTTGAGAGATTAGATTGGAAGAGGGATTACTCCCAATATTTTCCCGAGATATTCAAATACATCTCTGCTTAAGGGTTTTGTGAAAATATCTACCACTTGTTCTTGTGTTGGGACATATTCCAATTTAATGTTCTTATTTTCAGCCTGATCTCTTATATAGTGGTATTTTATGGGAATGTGTTTTGATTTGGAGTGCTGGACAGGGTTCTTGGAGAGACTTATAATTCGTGTATTATCACATTAGATAGTAGTAGGTTCTCGAAATACCATTTTGATGTCTTGTAAGTTTTTTTTCATCCATTCCACTTGTGTGCAACATTCTGCTGCTGCAATATACTCATCTTCAGTGCTAGATAGAGAAATTTAGGACTGTTTCTTTCTTATCCAAGATACCAATGATTCTCCCAAAAATAATTCTCCTCCACTTATACTTTTTCTGTCATCTACACAACCTGCCCAATCTGCATCTGAATAGGCTTTTAAAGTGAATGAATCCTTACTACTATACCACAAACCACGATCTATGGTTCCTTTCAAATACCTAAAGATTCTTTTCACAACTTGAAAATTGATCTCTTTTGGTGATGCTTGGAATCTATCCACCATCCCAACAACTTGCTTGACATCAATTTTTGAAGTTGTTACATAGAGTAAACTTCCAATCATTGATATGTAGTGTTTTGGATCTACGGCTTTGGACACACCTTCCTTTCTTAGTTTTCATCCAAATGTCATAGGTGTTCTAACATGTTTGCAATCCTCCAACTAGAATCTCTTAAGAATATCTTTAACATACTTAGACTGATGGATAAAGAATCCTCTTTTGGATTGTATTATTTGTAATCCAAGAAAGAAATTCAGTTCACCAAGCAAGGACATTTCAAATTCTTGTTGCATACTTCTAGGAAAGTCCTTACTCATGTTTTCATCATCACTGCCAAATATAATATCATCAACATATACTTCCACAATAATCATGTTATTACCAACAATTTTACAATAAAGATTGATGTTTGTTGATCCTCTTTTGAGGCCTTGTTTTTGTAAATAAGAATCTAGCCTTGCATACCATGGTCTGGGTTCTTGTTTTATCCCATAGAGTGCTTTCTTTAGTTTACAGACATAGAATCCTTTGTTAGTTAATTGAAATCCTTCTGCTTTCTCAATATAGACTTCCTCTTCTAAGTTTCCATTGAGAAATGTTGACTTGACATCCATTTTCTATACTTTAAATTTTATGTTGCTGGAGAAAGATAAGAACATCTTAATTGCCTCTAATTTGGCCATAGGTGAAAATGTTTCTTCATAGTCTATTCCTTCAACCTGAGCATACCCTTTACATACCAATCTGGATTTGTTTGTGATTACTTGTCCATTCTCATTGATTTTGTTTTTATACACCCATTTAGTTCCAACGACATTTTTATTTTTTGGTCTTGGAACTAGTTCCCAAGTTTGAGTTTTTTCAATCTGGTCCAATTCTTTATTCATAGCATTGGCCCAATTCTCATATTTACATGCCTCTTTGGTTGAGTTGGGCTCAATATGTGACAAAAGTGTTATTTATGTCTGATACAACAGTTGTCTTCTTGTGTGCACTCACTCGCTCTTATTTCCAATAATCAGTTCTTCAAGATTATTCTTTTGATTCATTCTTGAGGGTGTCTTTGTGTCTCTTCTTGGGGATTCCTCTCTTATCTCTTCTTCTCGAATATCTTCTCCATCTTCACTAGTATCCATATCATCCTCTTCCCTTTCTTATTTATTCTCTTCTACTTCTTCTACTTGTGTCCCAACTGACTCATCATCATCTTCATCTTCACTGTCAAGTATAATCTCTTGTTGTTTGATCCTTATCATTTTTAAATCATCCACCTTGACATATGCACTCTCAACAATCTTATGTAATCTAAGATTGTAGCATCTGTATGCCTTTTTGGTAGAAGCATATCCAAGAAAGATACCTTCATCAGATCTAGCATCAAATTTTTCAAGATTCTCATCAAGCCTTTTGATGTAGCACTTACTTCCAAAGACCTTGAATTATTTTACCGAAGGAGCTCTTCCAAACCATAGTTCATAAGGATTCTTATTACTATTAATCCTGATATGACATATGTTCAATATGTATACTATTGTTCTTACATCTTCCCTCCAATATCCATCAGATAAGTTTTCTTCATTGAGCATAGTCCTTGCAGCCTCATGAACTATTCTATTCCTCCTCTCAGCAATCCCATTTTGGTGAGGTGTTCTGGCAGCAGAGAATTGTATTTTTATTCCATAGGTTTCATAGAATTTATTAAATTATTTTGAGGTGAACTCACCTCCATTGTATGATCTAAGACACTTGATTTTTGTCTCTTTTTCATTTTCAACAAGGGTCTTAAAAGCTTTGAATTTGTTAAGTGATTCTGATTTTTCCATAAGAAAACATACCCAACCCATTCTAGTAAAGTCATCAATGAACAACATAAAGTAGGACTCTCCTTGCGAACTCTTGCTCCTTGTAGGTCCACAAAGGTTGGTGTGAGAAAGCTCTAAAGGTTTTGAGGTTGAGTATTCCTTTGTTTTGAACCTTATTCTAGTTTTCTTCCCTAGTTGACAGTGTCCACACATAGTATTTAAGAGCTTTGTGATCTTTGGAAAGTTTCTTACTTCCCCAAGATTGTTGATTTTCACTAAATTGTCAAAGTTAATGTGCCCCAACCTTCTATGTCATAGCCAACTTTCATATACTAAATTTATATGACACTCCTCATTCAATTTTGTATTTAGTATATATACATTCTCAAGAGTTCTAGGAGAAGTACCAACAAAATTTCTTGAGTCCTCTCTCCTAATATCACATTTATGGGAATCAAAGATGAAAATGTGCCCCTGATCACAAGTTTGGCTGAGACTTAATAGGCTAGGTTTCAGTTTTTCAACAAGCAACACATACTTGTCTTTGTCTTTTCCCAAACTCACAGTTCCTTTCCCAAGTATGTTACCTGAAGCATTGTCACCAAATGTAACTTTACCCTCTTGTTTCTTTAAGTTCAAAAACTTGTCCGTGTTTCATGTCACATGTTTTGAGCACGCACTATCAACATACCATAGATCTTCTTTATCTTGAGATTTCAAGGCAATGAGACATTCCTCTTTTGATGTTTTTTCTTTCCAAATACTCTTTTTCTCTCTAATGAACTTTGGTTTTTCTGAGACTTACATTAATCTGCAACTATTGGCCTTATGTCCATAGTTATGACATCTGAAGCAATCTAGTTCCCTTTCTTGTAGAGGTGTAAAGGAGTTATAGTTTCTTCTTTTAACTTGATTTATTGTTTGGTTATCTTTAAGGTTATAGTTATTAACCCTCAAATGTTTCCTTCTATATGCTCTACAATTCATAACATTGTGTCCGAAATTAGAGCATGCAAAGAAATAACCAAAGAAAGTGTGAGGATACATGTTTTGATAAACTTTCTTTGGTGTTGTCTTATATTCCTTCTTGATGGGTGGAAGTATTCCTCTAGAGTTCTGATCATTACTTGTCTTCTCTTCATCTTTGTTCTTGAATGTACTGAATAGAGAAACTGCATAAGATTTTGAGTTAACTTGGTTTTCTTCTTGAGAATAACCTATTCCAATTTTATTACCTGAATCCCTTTGTGTGGTAATAATCTTATCTAATATTTAAGATCTATTTTCATATCTTGTTTGAATGAGTTTTGCATCAATTTCTTTTCTTAGGTGAACTATTTATGCCTCCATTCTTTCACAAGTTATTTGTTTTTCTTTAAGAAACTTTTCTAGACTTTCTTCCATCCTATTTGATTCTGGGATTTGGTTTTTCAGGTTTCTCATGAGTTTCCCCATCTCTTCTTCTTTTTGTTCATGTTTTTATTTTTTTCAACTACAAAACTTTTCAACAGTCTATATATGGTTTTGTATCTTCTTAATTCATCCAAGGCACTGAGAAGTTCTCCTTCCATATTCACCTCTGCTTCAACTTCTGACTCTTCCTCATGCTCAATTTTTTCTATCTCATTAGGCTCTTCAATACATAGAAAAAGGATTTCATCATCATCATTATCACTAGACTCTAATGAACTGTTGTTTTCTTCTTTTGAGTAAAAAATATTTTTCCCTTTATAGAACTTTTTCTTGTACTTGGGTTTTTCCTTCTTCTTGTATTGCTTATTTTTGTCTTCTTCATCTTCAGGGTCCTCCTTGGTATAGGGACACTTGGATGCAAAGTGGCCAACCTTGTCACAATTAAAACATTTGAAAGGTATAATGCCTTTGTACTTCCCTGATCCTTTCTGAAGTTTTTTAATAAAATTGGCTTCTTCTACATAAGATTCTACATGATGGATGGCTTGAGGTTTTTCCTTTTGATTTTTTGTTTTCTTGAGAACCTTGAAGGATGCCTCTCCTTGTGGGAGGTTCTCATGACCTAATATTAATTCCTAGGCTGTGAGGATTCCATAAAATTCATCCATGGTGAGTTTACCTAGATTTTCTCGATATTCAAGAGTGGGCACTTTAGGATTGTATAGAATAGGTAGTGTTCTTAGTAGTTTTTCAACTAGATCATTGTTTGACACTTCTACTCCCAAACCTCTAATTGCATTAAAAACATTATCAACTCTTTCAAAGTATTCTAAGATATTTCCTTCATCCTTTATTTTTAGACCTTCATATTGTACTTTGAGAGACTGGAGTTTGGCCCTCTTTACCTTGGAATCTCTTGCATATATTGTTTCCAATTTATCTCATAGTTGTTTCACATTATTATAGTTTAGTACTTTAGCAAGGATTTTCTTACTCAATCCAGCTTGTAGTGTGTTTAAATCCTTTGCATGTTCCCAAAATTGTTTCTTGTCTTCTGCTTCTATGGGAGTGGATTTTGGAACATCATATCCCTTTTCAACTAATGTCCATACTTCCAGTCCAATGGAAATCATATAGATTTTCATTCTAACACTCCAGAAGACATAATATTCACCATCAAATAGGGGGAGTTTTTATGACATCTTCAACTATTGTTCCATTCTGATGTATATTTCTCTTCAAGTGATTTAAACCTTTTGTGAAGAGACTCACTCTGATACCAATTGAAGGATCAGATCCTACAACTGAGAGGGGGGGGGGTGAATCAGTGACACAATAAGTTTATCAATTTTTATTTTGTTAATGCAAACAAAATTTTAACATAATATTTTATCATGGAGCCCAATTGGGAAAACGACAAACACTTTTCTATTAACTGCAAAATTTGTTTTACATGTTACATAAAATGAAGGTGTTCTTCCTTTTCGATCAACACCAACTAATCAGGATCCACCCAAACCCTTGTTCACTAGAACCAACTGGTAGGATGCTTCGACCCACTGTTTAGTCAGCTACAACTGACAAGGAATCACCTACTCCCTTGCAGGCTCCAACCTGCCCTCGCACCACCCAACCACCCTTAATTTTTGAATCTAGAAAAACTTCAGTATCATGTCTTCACTTCTTCTCTCTCTGATTCTGTGATTTAATATATCTTATGATTCAGACTATAGAGACACATTCTTCTCATCACTCTTTCTTGTTCATATAATCTTCAAAGCGTTGTGAGATATAACACATTGTGTGCTTTCGTTTGGACCATTGCACCTCTTCATTTAACTTAACGATAATCTCTGCAACTACTGTAAAAATTGAGTTTTGATGAGGCACTTCCTTCAAATCATTACATATGACCGACAATGCAAAACCACGGGCTTATCAACTTAAGAAATGTATAATATTTTGACTTTAATTATTTTATTCCATTTGATCACAGGCGGTGACCAAGCATTAATCCAAGGGAGTGCTTGATCACTTATCAAAATAAATGGTCACGTTTTAATCTCCCGATTGGATGGACAGTTCTCATTTACTTTGGGACTTCAGGGGTTTGGATAATCACTGCTCCATTTTCCTCAGAGTGTTCACCTGCTGAATAAGTCATAAAATGGTAGATATCGCTTGCTACCAGTTAACACTTCCACTTACACTATCCTTTCACTGCACAGGATAAATGATTGAGAATGCTCTTGAAGTGTTCTTCAAATCGGACGACTTATGTCAACTTTGGGACTTTGGCTTTCGGGACTTCGGGACTGAGGTCATTTTATGATGGTGAAACTCCCAAAGTAAAACTCTTGGAGTCACGTAACTTTCTGAAGTCACTTGTTGACATGGCACATTCTGAGTGGCTTCCATGTGTCACTTAGATTCATGATTTGCACATACCTGAACTATCAATTTCATCTTGACACTTGTCATTATCTGACTGTGCCAAGTGTCCTTGCTGACGTGGTTTACTGACGTAGATCTCTTGATGTGTCACATATTAATCTCCTTTATCTAACGGTCATAATACTATCCGAAATGTATCTCAGATCGACGGCTGAGAGTGACTTCAGAATTTCGGCCTTCGGGACTTTGGGTAATTTAATCACTCCACTTCCTAGTTCTCCCGAAGTGAGATTCCCCAAAGTGTAACCTCCTCACAAATTATAACCCAAAATTAATGTTGTTCATTGATCATGAACTTAGATCAACGACTTGATCTATCTGTGATGTTGATTTGCCTTGGTTTAAATCCAATGACTCTTCTTCTTTGCTTATCCTATCCTTCCACTTTAGAGTGATCCAATGACTATCGGGAATTTAGGTATTCGAGATCTCAATTATTTTTCCTTTCTTATCCTATCCTTCCACTCAACTTGATCCATTGGTCAAGAATGGTCTCGAAGCAGATCAATGATCAAGGATGATTATGGGGTCCTCAACTAGCATGATGTTTAAAAGTATTGTCGAGTTCAACAATGTAAACTTCTCGTTGGTAGTGGAACTGATGTCAACCATAGATATATTGATGGGTGATCATCGACGGTCGATGTGTATTCCAGAACCATAACTTGCACGTGGTTTATCGCGTCGCCCAAACTTCACAATTTAAGTTGTGCGATTGTTGGTGGATCAACCACAGTCGTCGATCTTTGAATTTATAAGATCTGATGGTCCTAACTAATTGTGGGATTGGAAATAACACATTGTTTAATTCTCCTTTCACTCTCAACAATATATCCTTGTCGTTGATCTAGAGCTTGTGTATCTGATGGTCATGACTGAATCTTATCATTTGGTGGATGAGATCTGACGATCTAGACTAATTGTGGGATTGAAAATAGTGTGTAGTTTAATTCTCCCTTTGCGCTCTGCAATCAATCCCTGCCCTTGATCTAGCTTTCATATCCGACGGTCACAACTTGATATGTTCATTGACCAATCCTCCAACAGTCCTTAAGCCCATGGTCACTGTAACAACCCTAAGTAATTAATCAATTGTCATGATTTAAATAATTGTTTAATGTATATTAGTTTAATTAATTAATTAATTAATTGTCTTGGTTAAATATTTGTTGAATGTTTATTGGTTTAATTAATTTCATGATTTAATATCTGTTTAATAAAATCCATCTTAATAAATTATTAATTATTATTTTGTATCGGAAGATCAACCCATTAATGAAAAGGGGATACGGTGGTTGACACCTAATTGAGGGAGGGTAGTTGAGAATTAAATGAAGGAAGAAGGCGGTGAATGATGGGAGGGGAGGATAAGGCAAGGGGGGGGACATTATTTTGGGGGTATTGTATTACGGGCTCTGTTTTGGAGGATCTGGTTGTGTGGTTTGGTAGAGGAGCTTGTTGTGGTTTTATTGAGGAGCTTGTTGGAGGTCTGTCACAGGGGGCACCGGGGTTGCTGGGGATTTTGGGCTCGGAGGGCCAGGAAACCGCAAGGTTTCCTGGAGCTAGGGGAGTCGGAGAGGTTTTGTTCCTAGCTAGCTGGGAGGAAAAGATTTAGTTTTAAGGCAGTTTCAAGCATTTTGCAACAACAAGAAAGAAAGGGACAAACTTCTTCTTCAAGAGGTATTTTTCCACTATTAATTTTGTTTCGAATGAAAGTTATGATATGAATTTATGTATGGAAAATGTGTAATATGTTGTGTAATCTATTTTGTGACTATTTTGGACTGTATAAAATGAGAATTTAATATTTAGCTAGTTAATTTGCTAGACCTTCAACATAAATTAGTTAGATTTGTTGTAATGCAAACATAAATAGAAATTTGATGTCGTGTTCAAGAAAGGAAAAGTAATTTAGATTATAAATTTACCATTTAACTTCAAAGCCTTAGTAAATGGCCTTACACATGGTATCAGAGCCCTAGTTTAAAATCTAGGGCCAAGGGCCTACCTGCCCACCCATCCTCTTGACTCAAGGCTAAATGTTGTACCTTATGATCCTTAATCAACCATGAAAACCTGGGCTTGCAACCTTGAAATCCTTACAGCCCTTTAACAAAAACAAAATATAACTTGCATCTCGTTAACAACCAAAATAACCCAGAAAACCTTAGAAACTGTTGTAGTTGAAGGGGTAGGTGGTACAAAATGTCTTTAATCTATGAGAACCAACACCTGTTAACCTGAAACCTGTAAGAAGCCTCATAAATGATAGATGAGATTTTTCTTTAAAAACAAAACAAGTGAGCTTTTTCTTTAAAAAAAAAATGTTTCTTTTTTTTATATATATATATGTATATACAGATCTACTTAAAATATTTTTTTATTACTACTTACTTTTCTAAATAAAATTGGTATTATAAAAAAAACACGAACCTACAAACACTAGCCTAAAGAGGCGTCAAAGGCCTTTTCCCGCTCAGGCGCGCGAATACAAGAGAGCTCCTCAAGTCCTTGTGGCAACCCACCCCCAAAGCCAGCTCCAACACAAGGCATGGAAAATAATGATTCAACCTTAGACTAGAAGTTGATTCCTCAAATTTGGAACTGAAATAACTAGCCGACAACCCCAAGCTCCAAGATATAAGTTCAAGCAATCTGAAAGAAAGCTTCTCCACGGCCTCCGAGCGACAGTCTGAAATCTGTGCCTATAACTATTTCTAACTGTTGGGAACAATTCCAAATGGCAATTCATGTGCTCACAATCAAAAATATATTTTGATATGAAAATATGTTATTAAATGGGGCTCTAATGACACTGTTATGATTCTAAAGGGATGGAGAGTTTCTAATTCTATGTGGATTTATTGCAACAAATTGTAGTATTCTAACAACAATAACCACAACAGGTTACGTTACAGTAATGGAAAACTTAGGTACAACAAATCAATAACAACATAAGTGAATATAAATAAATAATAAGTTTGGCAGGTTAGTAGTTTATCAGAAAATATGGTTATAGCAAATTCTTCTACTCTACCACAAAAAAAAAACATATGCTAGAAACCACTATGCTAGAAAACTCAATCAGAACATTATTGATATTCAATTGCACTACGTGTCACAATCAACCGACCTGTCACAGTAAAAAAAAAAACTAGGCTAAATGAAGGAGTAGCAGACAAGCATTATCAACATTTTGAGGATTCCCTCGTATACGAAAGCTCCTTCCAAAAAAATAAAGCTAAGAATTCAAAAAACAAATTTGAGGAATCAAACTATTGAAACATTATGCAGCCCAAATTATTGGCCAAGGGACAATCTCCAAGCATTTCAGCACCCGCCATCAAAGAGAACACATGTTAGAAACTATATATGAAACACGAATCATGTCAAAGCCAAGCGTCGCGCCTTTTCTTCTTATGTATCATGAAACATGTACTGCATCTTTTGGTCAGTCACCAGCTCAATACCAATCATCGGGCCCCATTCCCTTATATCTCCTGTGACTTCATGTTTCTCTTGGAGAAATATTAAGTGCTCAATTGAAAAAAAAAAAACCCACAGCAACACAATGTTCTTGTCGTTTTTCTTTGTCCATCACCTTTAAAATGGAAAGGCAATCAACAGAGCAAATAGTATTTCCACCAAAAGTGTTGAATTGAATACGTTCTGCCATAACACTTGCAATTTCAGGAGTTGCTACAACTACTCCTAGGGGAAGCCCATTTCCAATACCCTTCACGTTGGTCACTATATCAGGGATAAAAACCCGTGTTTCAAAACCCCAGTGGAGCCGATCATACCACAATTGTTCACACCATTTATAGCTGAAACCGAGTGCCTAACCTGCCAAGCCTTAGGACAAGAGGAGGAGCTCACGAGAGAGACCCAATAAGGGTGCACTACTCATCCATTGACTGCGCCTTAGACCACCTCTACCTCTTCATTCAAGAGGCAGCTCTGTGAGCATAGCAAGGGAGTCTCTGACTATGCATGGTCATCCAATGCCGCCATCTCTGCTCAGCTTCTGAGTAAAAGGTCTCTGAATCTGGGACTTCGACACAGGTGATTGTGTGCTATCAAACTCACGTCATTCCTTGCAATGGATGTGTATACCCCAGTGAAATCACCTGGCAACCACCTCCACCAACTCCCAATTCATGAGCCATCAAATTCCCAACAAGGGGAATCCATGAGAGAAAGACAACGGGCGGAGCGAAAAGATTAGGGAAAACGCAGGAGTAAGTTGGGGTTAGGGTTTTAGTAGTTGTTTTTTTTTTTTTACTTAATTATTTTATGTTATTTGGCTTGGACAAGCGGTAAAGGAGGGAGGGGGAATGTGGGCCACATGCGAGGACCCACGATGCCCATTTCAAAAAAATTATTTATTTATTGTTTTAATTTAAATATTTATTTTAATTTTTATATTTTAAAGCCCAATTGTTTCAAATTTATTTTAATTTTTTTTTTAATTTTAAAAGCTTAATTGTTTTAAATTTAATTAATTTGAAAATTTATTGGTTTTAAATGGGTTTAGAATTTTAAATTGAATTATTTCACTTAATTAAGAGATTGATTAAAGTAAGGTACCTAATATTAATTAATGTTAATAGGTGATTAATAATATGAGTAATTAATTAAGTGATTAAATGTTAATATGTACATGATTAGGATACTAATAATAATATTAAATTTTGGATTGGATTAGATATGTTGATTAAGACTATTGAAACTTAGGTTAAAGCTTAGTCTAGGTTAGTAGGTTTTTAATAATTAATCAACATTATATTCAAGATCACCTTACCTAGTTTTAAAGAAAATTTTAAAGATATAGACTAGGATAAGCGGGAGGGGGCTTCATGCGCACTAGGAAATTAAGTTAGAGGAATCAACGAGTGTGGTAAAATGCTAGCATAGCTACCCGTCGAGGGAGTAAGTAGTTTCTTAGGCGAAGACATTGAGCTTAGATGCTTTAACCCTGACCTAGCCACTTCCCCTAAAAAGAGTAATGTATGTTTACAGACAAGTAAAAAAAAACGTACGCCTAACCCTGTTTTCAAGTTTAAGTTGCACAAATGTGAATTTCCTTAGACTCTCCTTGACAAATGTTTGGTTGATGCAGATTCAATTATACAGGATGGTTAGGAATCAAGGAAATCAAGGAAGAGGGGCATCGTCACAGGAACCGCCAACACCGCCACCACCATCGCCTGAATTATCTCTCATTTTACGCTCTATGGAGGCCATAAATGAGACTTTAAAGGGGCATCAACTAGCAGGGATCGAAGTGGATCCCCCACCATCCAGAATGGGTAATCCTAAAGCATCGAGGGATTCAGGGGGAGGGCCTCCACTCGAAGACATCACTATAGAACTGCAAAAGATCAAACTTCCAGAGTTTGTCGGGGGTTGCGCCAGTGAACATGGAGACGCCTGGTTGGAAGGAATGACAAGATGTTTCACCTTAAGATACTATGCTTCCACATAAAAGGTGAAGATAGCAATATTTTAGTTAAGGGACAGTGCCTTGAACTGGTGGGGAAACCTGGAGAGGAAGTTGCACCTTACCCCAGACATCGTCTCTTGGGAACTTTTTGAGGAAAGTTTCTGGAGGAAATATCTACCAGCTTACTACGAGGAACAATAGGTGGGAGCATTTCATGCTCTAGTACAGGGGAACATGACCATGGAAGAGTACGAGATCAGGTTCATAGAGTTGGTGAAATATGTTTCATGCATGGATAATGACCAACGACAGGAAGAATGCTTTGTCTATGGGTTAAACCCTAATATAAGGGACATGGTACGGATGTGGAAATCGTCTTTAGTAGCAGAAGCGGTTGAAAATGCACATTATGCTGAGGATCACATGAGCTTAAATGGAGGTAGGTGATCGACCTTTCCACATCATCCTGGGTTCATGGGGAAGGCTCCTAGGACCTTCTCCAGGGGAGGGAGCTATAGACCACCTCCTTATGGTAATAGAGTCGCGCCAAGGACAGTTGCCATAGGTATTTCAATGGAATCAAGTGCAACATCCCCCTCTTCACCAATGACACAGGCAGGTTCACAACCTTCTCAGGGAGCAACTAGTAGGGGTAGGGGTTCCAGGGGAAGGAACTCATTTCAGAGACCGTCACAGAGCAGTGCACAGGTTCAATATCGTGTTACATGTTGGGGATGTTGAGAAACCCATTACCAACGTGACTTCCCAGAGTTGCAAGCAAGATTTTTTCATAGAGAAGGAAAGGCCCCGATGGGAAGATCAAGTGGAAGCCACCAAATTTATGTAGAAGTTAATAATCGCTGGGAAAAACATCAATCCACGGTGGTGGAATCGTCAGGTATGCTAAATCATATCAATGTTAAAATTTTATTTGATTCTGGTGCTACAGATAGTTTCATTTCACCACCTGCATTAGAAAAGAGTGGGTTGGAAGCCTACGAGCACGACGAATTTAAACAAGTCGAGATGCTTTGGGGGAAAAGCAAGTGGTAGGACCAAGCATTGACAATTGTCTAGTAGACCTGGGAGTGTGTACTACCAGGTTGAAGGTATACGTCACTTCTCTTGGGACGTGTGACCTAATCATTGGAATGGATTGGTTAGAAGCCCATCGAGCTATGGTAGATTGTTTCGAAAAAAGGGTGCTTTGTGTTGACGATGAAGGAAGGTTAGTGGAGATCCATAGTGTATGGAGAAAGGTATCTCTATGCTTTATCTCAACTATTAAGGTTAAGCAGTGATGAGGCAAGGGTGTCGAATTTATGTAGTGGAAGCAGTGAATGAAAGGAAAGGAACCTCCTTGGATCAGTACCCAGTATTTTCAGAGTTTAAGGATGTTTTTCCGAACGAGTTTCTAGGGTTACCTCATGAGAGGGAGCTTGATTTTAATATTGAGTTAAAAGCTGGTTCAAAACCAATTTCCAAGACTCCGTATAGGATGATAGTGCTAGAACTTTGTGAGTTGTAGATGCAGCTAAAAGAGCTACTCTACTTGGGGCTAATAAGGCCCAGTGTCTCACCTTGGGGTGCACCAGTAATTTTTGTAAAGAAGAAGGATGGTTCCTTATGACTGTGTATAGATTACAAAGACTTGAACCGTGCTACAGTGAAAAATAGGTACCCAATGCCATGAATAGATGACCTATTTTATTAGATGAAAGGAGCAGTGGTATTCTCAAAAATTGATTTGCAATCAGGGTATCACTAGTTAAGGATTAAGGAAGGCGATATTCCTAAAACTGCCTTTCGAAATCGGTTTGGGCATTACGAGTTCTTTGTAGTACCTTTCAGATTGACCAATGTGCCAACAATATTCATGATCCTCATGAACAGTGTATTCTGGAAGTACTTAGACCACTTTGTACAAGTATTTTTAGATGGTATCCTCATCTATTCCAAGAACGAAAGAGAACATGAGGAACACTTGCGAGTGGTGTTTTCCTGCCTTAGAGAGAACAAATTGTATGGGAAGTTGTCGAAGTGTTCCTTCTTCCAAAAAGAAATCCACTATTTAGGTCATATCATTTCTGGCGAAGGAATCTCTATGAACCCAAAAAAGGTAAAGGCCATTATGGAATGTCCAGTGCTGAAAAATTCTCATGACGTAAGAAGCTTCATGGGGCTAATAGGTTATTATCGGAGATTTGTGGAAGGGTTCTCTAAAATAGCAAAACCCATCACCACTTTGCAGCACAAGGAGGTTAGGTATGAATGGATAGAAGAATGTGATAGTGCATTCATCAAGCTTAAGAGGTTACTAGCTAGTGCGGCAATTCTACGAGTGTCGAATATGGAAAAGGACTTCACAGTCTGCATGGATGCCTCGAAGCAAGGGTTGGGGGTCGTGCTAATGAAGGATGGAGGAGTGATAGCTTATGCATAAAGGAAGTTGAAGAAACATGAGGAAATTTACGCTACTCATGATTTAGAGTTGGCAGATGTAATGCTAGCTCTGAAACTTTGGAGGCACTATCTAGTAGGATGAAACTTTGAGCTCAAAACAAACCATCAAAGTTTAAAACATCTCTTCACTCAAAGGGATTTGAATTCCAGACAAAGGCGATGGAGTGAGTACGATTTTGGTATTTCTTACATAAAGGGAAAATAAATTGTGGTCATGGATGCCTTGAGCAGGAGACCATGTGTCTTCTCCTTGGTACCCTTAGAAGTCAATCAGAGGGAACGTGTGTTGACGCAACTCCTTGGAGACAGTTGGTATTTAAAGGTTACTCCAAACCTAGAGAGTGGAAGGAAGTTAGATCCAAAGTATGATGGATATAGCCTGGAAGTAGATGGACTATTAAGATATCAAGGAAGGATGTACATCCCCGAAAGTGGGGATATTCGAAGCATCATACCGAAGGAAGCCCATATAGCACTTTATTATGCATATCCAGGTGTGAAGAAAATGTATGCAGACATGAGGAAGCTCTTCTTCTAGGTAGGCATGAACAACGATGTAGTCCATTTCGTTGCCAAGTGCCTAGAGTGTCAACAAGTGAAAGTCGACCACCATCACTCGACGGGTCTCCTACAACCACATGATGTTCCTATGTCCAAGTGGAAAGTCATTTCAATGGATTTTGTTGTGGGGTTGTCGCTCACATATCATAGACACAATTCCATTCTTGTAATAGTCGATAAGTTAACCAAGAGTGCTCATTTTATTCCAGTTAGAGAAACTTACGATGTCACTGATGTGGCACATGTGTTTGTAAGTGAGGTCATTCATTTGCATGGGATACCTAAGAAGATCATTTCAGATAGGGACTCCAGATTCACTTCTATATTTTGGACAAGTTTACAGTCAGCGTTGGGGACTCAGTTGAACTTAAGAATAACTTATCATCCCGAAAAAGATGGGAAAACTAAGAGAGTAAATCAAGTCATGGAATAAATTCTTAGGATGTATGTCATGGATAATCAAAACCATTGGGAGAAGTACCTACCTTTGGTAGAGTTCGCCTACAATAACAGTTTTCACAGCTCCATCGGAATTCCACCCTACGAAGCTCTGTATGGAATGCCATGTAGAACACCGTTGAGTTGGGAAATATTAGAAGACTGAGTAACAGTTGGGCCAGAGTTGATTCAAGAGATGGAGGAATAGGTGATTCAGATTAGGAAGAGACTAAAGGAAGCACAAGATAGACAGAAAAGTTATGCAGATGCACATAGGACTGACCAAATTTATAAAGTGGGAGATCAGGTTTTCATTCGTATCAGGCCTAATAAGAGTACCATTCGGTTTGGGAAGGGGACAAAGTTGTCACCTTGATTTATAGGTCCGTTCAAAATCCAAGAGAAAGTTGTACCCATTTCCTGTTGTCTCGTACTTCCACCCCACTTGCATAAAACTCATAATGTTTTTCATGTATTTGTTCTACGTCATTATGTTGCTGACGAATCACATAAACTAAATTGGAAGGAATTGCAGATATCAGATGCAGGAACCCTCACGGTAGAACCATTACACATATTGGACCATAGAGTCTGACAGCTCAGGAATAGTCTGGTAGACCAAGTTAAGGTCCAGTGGGACAAGTATAGTCCAAGATCTGCTACTTGGGAGGATGTTGAGACACTACGACGATATTATCCTTTACTTTTTTGACCATCTAGAGAATATGTTTCTCGAAGGTTGGGTGTATGAGACACCACCTTTTGACTTAGACCTCTAGGATTACTAGAGGCCTAATAACCTTTATTTTCTATTCACAGTGAAACTATTAATGATACACTTGAACTTTTAAGACGTAAAAACCTTTTTGAATGTTTAAATGTTACTAGAATGATGATGGATATGATGCAATCTATTATGTGAATGTGAAATCTATGAATGTTTAACGTTATGTGAACGATGGTGGGTATGATGCAATCTATTATGAGAATGTGAATACTATGAATGTTTAAATGTTATTTGAATGATGATGGATATGATGCGGTCTATTATGTAAATGAAAATTTTGTGAACGAGTAACATTAATTGAATTATGGGGATCTTATCAAATTTATTTCTAACTTGAAAACTTTGATATTAAGTTGTTGATATGTGGATACCGAATTGAGATTATGGTTGTATGCAATTATATGATGATAATGCATAGATATGTATGAGTTTGTGTTATAGACTAATTTACAGGTCATTGGGCTATGAAATAGCCAAGGGATAATGATAATGAAAGTGGATGTCATGACCACTGACCGAGAAACAATATGGTATGAATCTTTGTATGTAAAATTATATTGGTTTGAATGAATTTCTATGATATATGGACCAGTGAAGGATTTCAAGTGGTGAGACTGCCTAAAACTGAATAAACGATGACAAAATTCCCAGAAACATGGTGCCCCTGTATATTCCATTGTAGGGTGTGGACCCTAGTACTATTAGGAGGGGTGGAGGCATTTCCCACCATGTATCCTCCAAAACCTGGAGTCATGGGAGGATGGTGTTAGATCACGCTCCCCTAGACGTGTGATGATGACTGTCAGTTGCCTGCTGGGGAAGCTTGGTCAAGATAGTGACACTTCCGCTTATGGGTTCTATTTGGAGTTAGGTCAATATAGTTGACGTTCAAAGATAGTCCATCAGAGGAAGGATAGGAATGGAAGATGGAAGTAAGTTAGGGAGGAAGGATGAGTAGAAATAGTTGAGAATGTATGGAGATTTGCCTTATGGTGGAATTTAATGTTTTTCCTTCTGAAAAAAAAATGTGTATATATGCATATTCATAATTACTTAACTAAACTACAAATTGTCTAAATAAACATTGTTGAGCTAGATTATTGTAATCAAGGGATTTCGCAAACATTTGATTGGTCTATTAAATTTTATAAAATGAATAGTCTTGTTGATTGGATTGGATGCATACAGAAATTACTATTGAGATGATAGTTATTGTTATTAGCACATGCACGAGACTTGTATGTACTAGCTACACATGCATTTCTTGCACATGTAAACTAGTATGTATGAATTTTGTTGTCTTACTTATTGATAATCTTGGTTATTGGATATGAATGTGTGAACCATGTGTCTTTTCCCTTGTATCATAAAATACTTTAACTTCGGGACAAAGTTTCCTGAAGGGTGGGTGTATGTAAGAACCCTAAGTAATTAATCAATTGTCATGATTTAAATAATTGTTTAATGTATATTATTTTAATTAATTAATTAATTAATTAATTGTCCTGGTTAAATATTTGTTGAATGCTTATTGGTTTAATTAATTAATTAATTTTATGATTTAATATCTGTTTAAAAAAATCCAACTTAATAAATTATTAATTATTATTTTGTATCGGAAGATCAACCCATTAATGAAAAGGGGATAAGGTGGTTGACACCTAATTGAGGGAGGGTAGTTGAGAATTAAATTAAGGAAGAAGGTGGTGAATGATGGGAGGGGAGGATAAGGCAAGGGGGGGAACATTATTTTGGGGGTATTGTATTATGGGCTCTATTTTGGAGGATCTGGTTGTGTGGTTTGGTGGAGGAGCTTGTTGTAGTTTTGTTGAGGAGCTTATTGGAGCTCTATCACAGGGGGCACCGAGGTTGTTGGGGATTTTGGGCTCGGAGGGCCAGGAAACCGCAAGGGTTCTTGGAGCTAGGGATCCAGAGAGGCTCTGTTCCTAGCTGGCTGGGAGGAAAAGATTCAGTTTTCAAGAAGTTTCAAGCAGTTTGCAACAACAGGAAAGAAAGGGACAAACTTCTTCTTCAAGAGGTATTTTTCCAGTATTAATTTTGTTTAGAATGAAAGTTATGATATGAATTTATGTATGGAAAATGTGTAATATGTTGTGTAATCTGTTTTGTGACTATTTTGGACTGTATAAAATGAGAATTTAATATTTAGCTGGTTAATTTGCTAGAACTTCAACATAAATTAGTTAGATTTGTTGTAATGAAAACAAAAATATAAATTCGATGTCACGTTCAAGAAAGGAAAAGTAATTTATATTACAAATTTACCATTTAACTTTGAAGCCTTAGTAAAGAGCCTCACAGTCACTCATATGACTGATGTCCGTTACATGAGACGATCAACACCATCAATTTCTTAATCAGACAATTGTTGAGGCTTCTCACCTTTTCATGTGCATTGATTGACTTCTCAGTCTTTCCATCGATCCCGACAACATTTCTACAATGCGTTCTTCCTTCTGAGCTTTGATCTTCATTTGCTAACCCTCTTGAGATTTAATCTAAGCCTACTGTCTTGCTATTTGATATCAATGACAACACATTAATGACACTATGTCCAACATTTTTACATAGGTATAGGATGCACAGGGGTCAAAGTCAAATATGGTTTGGGGTAGAAGGTGGAGGAAGGTCAAGGTACCATACTGGAATCCCAATGGTGAGATTAGGAAAGTTCAATGTTTCCATGACTAAATTGATAACTATTCTTGGAGGAGGAAATAGGAAACATAATTTACTAAAGGGATAGTGAGGATGCACTCACTACTACAAGATGCACTAAAATCTGACAGGATTTCATCGGTTTTTAGACTCCACATCATCGATAATCCGACAAGTTCTTGGGCCCCAGTGTTTTCGCTAGAAATATGGAAGTTATCTAACATTTAAAACACCATCATATATCTGATGGCATCGTCGTTTGTCTACTGAGGACCATGGGGGCCATAAAATGGTGTAAAATAGGATCCATTTCCAACGATACGTTGTCATCTTTTGGGTGTGCCCATCGTCGGATAGCTAAACATAGATCCGACAAAAGGTGCCCATCAGAGGTGTAGTGACTCCATTGGACACACTGTATCATCGGTGGAGAACCAAAAACCATATTCCTAGCAGAGATATGACAAGCCTATAGTGCATCTGATGTAGGTGCTACACCTTTGACGGGTTCCTATCGTCGGTTTGGTCATAGGAGATTCGACGATGTGTGAATATTTAAAAAAAAAACATATATTATATATAAATATATAATATTATATATAATATATTATATATACATATAATCCAATGTTCACTATGTCATTTGAATGAATTCTTGAAGAGAAACTAACAATTTCCCATGTGCAAATTTTCGTTGCTTCAAGCATAGTATGAAAATAGGGAGGTGGGTCTGATTAAATTTTAATTTGAAACCAAACTGTCCAAAACAATTTAGATAACAAAATCCAAATGAATGAATGCAAGTGTTAAATAGGGAAAGTATATTTTTGTTTGGAATTGATTGTTTTTCCTTTGTATGACAAACAAAATGTAACAATAGTATTTAACGATGCATGCAATGCATGTCAATGATTACAACTTTGACCCATTATTGAGGGAATCCAATATCAATGTTGAAAAATGGTTGGTACATTTAGAGGGTCGATTTCTTGACCCACCCACGGTAAGCCAATTTTTCTCTTTCACAGTAAGCCGTATTTAACACTTGCATTCGTTCATCTAGATTTTTTTCTATATTTCTCCACAAGTGTTGAGCATTGTGTAGAATAAAGGGACTTTGTATATTTCTGGCCTAGAAGTATTCTGCAAAGGTGGAAATTAGAGAAAAACCACCCATTAAATAGTCAATTTCTTTCTTTGCATATTTTCACATCAAACCCTATGTTGAAGTAACCACTTCATAATACATGGAAATATTATAATATTGACCTCTATTGGAAGATAGTTGGGTCATTTTTTCCTCCCTGCATCTAAGCACAGATGATCACCATAATACTTCAAAGTAGTTTTCTTTATATTTACAAAGTAATCAAACACCGTCACCTCTACTACTTGGGGAGGCTCATTTTCATGTTTGACTTCATCTTTGACTTTCATTGGAAAAATTCACATACAAAGGCCCTCAACTCTTTAATACATCCCTCCAAGAAACCAATAACATTCATGAAAATGCCAAACATTAACATGCTAAGTTGAAACCAAACAAAATATAGAAAAAGAAGAACAAGGATTTATACAGTTGTTCTTTTCCGATTTTATCACTTAAACTGGAGATATTAAACTCCATATGTGTGTGCATTGTTTTAATTCTTAGTCCTCTCAAAAATTGTTTCACTAGCAAGAGAAAGAACAAAATTTGGCAAGCTAGTTGTTAGTTGTTAAAAACACTACAAGACAATAATCCAAGTTTTTTTATATTTTGTATTTCATTTACCTTGGACCAATTAATCCCCCATGGTTGGTCAACACCTTGATGTTCCAACAAAATACGGAGGACAAGACCTGCCTTGATAAGCATCGTTGTTGACACATCTGTACAAAATGGGAATAAGATAGTAAACTTTAATGCATCTCACTATATTGAACTGCAACACAACTCTTGAAGGATGCTAAAAGTAACTCTTTTAATGATTTAATATAATCAAATACACCATCATTAAAACCATCCTTAAGTACCATTTACAATAATGTATTCTTAAATATTAGTTCTAGGTTGGAGGAAAGGGATCAAGACTAGTTCATTATACCTATATGCTATAGAATTATTGGTAGATCTTATATTCTAGGTTCTAATGTTCTCTCTTTGAACATTACCTCTTAGTTATGCAAGGTTTTCCCCCATCTTGTGTTGGTACTAAATCAACATTTGATTTCCCTTCCAAAGTAAGACTAAGACTTTTGCTGAAGCTAAGATTGATAAGTGGCCTAGGATGGAGGGACCCAGACTTGAGTGATGGAGGTTCTAGAAAACAATGTTAGGTATGTATCCTGTTATTACATTTGAAACATTATTATAAATATCTATTTTCTCCCCCCCCCCCTCCCCCACAGAAACTCATTTTTCATTCACATGATACTAATTTGTACTTGAATTGGTGAATTGTGGATTGAAATATTTTCCTAACACTAGTTAGAATTCATGTGTTTCAAGTTTATGTTATTTGTTTATATAACTAATTTGGTTTGAGTAGGTTTTGTTTATTCATTTGTTTTTAGTTGTGGAGAAGGAAATTGTGATATAATCTTACTTATCATATTACTCATAAAGATCAATGGATTCGTAATGTGATTCCAGGTATTTTTCTTTTCTTTCTTTCATGAATTAAATAACATAAATTATAAATTTGAGAAAGGTAGATTGTTGTATTTTATTTATTCTTCAGTGAGGTCAACCCACTCATTGGATAATTTTCACTCAAACAAAAGTGGAATGTCAACTACGGACAATTCCTTGAATTCTTTCTACTTGAGTTTTCCTCCTTGTAATTTTTCTAGTTTTATGAATTGGTTTATCTTCTATCTATGTTAATTATTTCCTTGTTGTAGTAGGATCAATAAAAATTTAGGCACCTTGCTTCTTCTTTTATTTTTTTTCCTACTCAACAATATTTCATGCTTGAAATCTACCTTTTTATTTTAGGGTTTTCTTTAAATATGAGAAGCCTGGTCCTTAATTGGAAAATATAGTAGTTCTTTATATGTGTGTCATTGCATTGTAGTTGAAAAGAGTTTCAAAAATTCAAAAATATTTATTATCCTAGGGGTCTCCCTATTGAGATCATGGACTCACTTGCAATAAGGAATAGGGTGGTTGTTCTTGACCATTCATTGGGTGAGTCATAGGATGAACTGAATACTACTTTGTATAGTCTGGTTAGAGAAGAGGTAGAAAAAATGAGCCACATCTAATGAATTATTAACAAAATGTTTTTAGAGAGGAACTTATTGTCATTTTGACATTAGTTATCCCTTTTCCCCATTGCACAACAGCACTAAACCATATTAAACTAGATCAAATAAAGCTCCCAAACCCAAAACTATAATCAATACATTTTACCTATGAATGTATAAACCCAACTCAGTTGAAGCTAAAAAATCTCCAAAAACAAAATCTAAAATAGAAAACACCATCTTCCAAAAAAAAAATGAGAATCATTGCCCCAAAATTAGAATAAAAAAAATTAGAGCATGATTGTGCATACCATATATAAATATACCAATTCATTGTAGCCTTCTGCCAATTATACAATGGAACTTGAACTTGGGTTAGCATGTACACATTAATTGTAAATGGGTTTCCAAATGAAGCATAAGGAAAAAGTGTCATAAGAAAGGATTATTGTTTATATGTTCCCAACCAAAGCAATTAATCAATTAAGTGTTGTGTGTAAGACAAAATTGATTGTTATGTGTGGGGATTTGTGCAATGAATGATATAGGGGCATTGTACTCAAGCCAACAAGGCAATGTACCTATGATATAGTGCCAATGTACCTATGGTAGAGTATCGAATAAAAAATGGTATTGTTGATAACAATAGAGAAGTGAGTTTAAGAGTTGTGTGTATATCATTCATTAAATGGAGATAATGGTTAATGTCACTATGCTAAGCATTTAGAGAAAAACCCAGAGAAAAAACCAAAGTAAACAGTGCACATATAAATTACCATGAAGGATAATGATTTTCCCCTAGAAATCAAATTTAGGAAAGTCAACGTTGAATGGAAACCCTCATTCTATTATTATTGGATATACAGAGAAATATAGAGTATCGTGACTTTCTAGGACATTAGTAGTCTACTCTACATGAAATTTCAAAATGTCACTACCAAGTTTTGTGAAAGGAACCCATTCTTCATTCTTTTGCATGTTTTTATTAATTATATGGAGAGTTTGATAGTGGTAGTGATAAGGTTAGGCATATATGTCTCTTTATATCTTGTTTTGCAATGCTTTCTTTTCCAACTTGTCTTGACTCTAGCATTCCCGATTTTGTTTTCTTGCAACTAGTGGGGGTGTTGTAGCTTGGTGGGTGAGTAAGTGACTGAGTGTGTGGTGAACATGTTAATGATCACCCTAACCTCTTCATCATTTCCACTCTACTTCTCATTCACTAATTATTTATGATTCATTCCATTCATGGTTTTAGATTTATTTTCAATCATATCGCCCCAATGGGATTATTTGGGTGCCAAAAAGCAATTTTGTGGAGGAAATGGAAACACATTGCCTCCAATGTTTTCTCCAAATTCACTACTCCGTTAGCTATGAAGGATACATTCTTCTTGTTTTATCTATTCAATGCATTGGTCTACCTTTGTTCCATTTATACAAAAGGTGGTATTCTTTTTATTGTGTTGTTATTGGTTATCTAGGCCTCTCCACCTTTAACCAAGTGATATTTGTTCTCTTTCCTTTAGAAAGTTTTATCCCTTTCCCATAGGTATGGGCTACCAAACATCACTTCACAAGCATTTGGTTGTGCAAATTTTCATTCTACTTCAACAACGCAATGGAGTGGAGAACATGTCTTAGGAGTATCATTAGAGACATTCCTAAGGTGCCATTCTCATGATAGCATTGCATTTTTTCCGAGTGTATCTTCATGAAATATCTATCTTTATATGTTGACGTATTGTAGTAGAGATATCACATATAGGAAATGCATGCAACTTATTTCCTTATAAGCTAAGTTAAATATGATCCTAGCTTGATGAGTAGCAACCACCACTTGTGTCTTTTAATGACATGCGTGCATACAAATCTTATCCACATGGTTTTGTTTGTAAAACATGTGATTAATTGTTATCCAGAAGAATGTCAAACCTTGGTGCTCCTTGGTTGACATTCATGGATGAGCTAGTTTAGGTTCCCTTACACATGGTAAGGCATGCCACAAACATATTGTAATATTTGGTTGGTTGTGACATCAGGTTACAAGGTTGGACAATCATGGCTAACCTTCATACACTCATATTTTATTTTACTCTTATTCTCTAACTTATAAAAGGAAAAATAACATACATTTTAATATCCAAAAAATACCATGTTTGAATTGGATGAACTTAATGTACCACAAAATGCTTCATTTAATCTAGGTTTTTCATTAATGAAATGAGTGGGCCTATATACCTAGTTGTCTAAAAACAATGTCTTTGAGTACCAATAATTGAAAACACATTTTTCACATGATATTTAACACAAAATGAATTCTTTATGAATGTCAAGAATAGGATAATGAAGGTGTACCCCATATAGAGACATGATAATATGAACTAGGAACAACAAAAAATTAATAAAACCTCCACATATTATTACTTAAAAAGAAAAACAACAAAAATAAACTTAAATTTGATTGGAAAGGGATCCCCTTAGTTTGCCTTGGTTGATTGATTAAGTTTTGATATCATGCTTGATAATTACCAATAGATTTCTTGTTAATCACTAAAGGAGGATCTCTAACTTTTATTTAAAATGAGGTGGTCCTGATTGATCACAATGAATAATACATCAGCAGAATACATCAACACTTAAAGAATCAACAAAATAATATAAAAAATTAACAACATTTTTATGACTAAATAATAATTAAATAGACTTGAGTCCATGAATACCTGAATGAGATCCTCTTCGTTTCAAGAATAATTTATTGGAGTAGTATAATATTGGAGAAAACCTCCCTCAATTTGACGGAGCAACAATGTAGTCAACTTTGACTTTGTTGTTTCTCGGTTGGATTGAGGGAGGTTTTCTCCAAGATTATCCAAATGCTAATTTATTCGCTACTAAACGGGAACAACCACGTGAAGGTGGAATCTCTTACGCCCNCCCCCCCCCCCCCCCCCCTCCCCTCAATTCCCTAGTACCCAATCTATATACTAGAAAATAGTTGAAAGAAACACATTAAGATTCATCCATAGACATTCGAAAAACAACAAATTCATGAGGAAACATATGTGGTTTTGAATAACATATAACATATAAAATGCATTCATTAAAATGTTGGTTGTGGAGCCTAATTATCTTCATGATTCAGAGGTCTTTGTTTTCAGCTGTGTTTATACCCATGAAGACTGTACACCCCAGAATATTGTACACTCCTCCACATGTGGGGGTTGTAGGGGGGATTTCCCCCCCTGCGGAGTCCAGGGGGCTCATCCCCTCGATTGGGGGGTCTGAGGGAAAGTGGGCCCCCGACGGGGGTTCGGGGGAAAATCCCCCATAGGAAAAATTTCCTTGTAAATGTATATTTTAATTTCATAGTAAATCTAGACCATTCATTATAAGGTTGTAGATCTGACAGTGGAAGTTATGTTAGGGTTTTTTCCCTAGAAGGAAACCCTCTTTTATGATGGAATTGTATTTCGGCTGTGTATTATTGTGAATATTGTATTATGAAAGAGGATATTGTGAGAAAAAGAAGAGGAAGTCATAGTGGGTGTGTTGTAGGTTGTATCCCTTCATTTACTGGATAATAAAAATGAATGACCTGACAATTTATTTGGTGGACGTAGCCCACACTGGGTGAACCATGTATATATGTGTCTATATTTTATTTTGTATCTTCTGTGTTTTATTTCCGCATTTGTTTTATTTTATTTCTCTGTGATCCTATTTTTATAACATAACATATCATCATTCATTCATTAACATATAAAATTCATTCATTTAGTTATTAACATATAACATTCATTCGTTAATAATAGGCACAAAATAGTTGAAAGCAACACATTCAGATTCATGCATAGACACTAGCAAAATAAAAAATTCATGAAGAAACATATGTGGTTCTGAATAAATAATAGCATTCATTCATTAACATATAGCATTCATCCATTCATTCATTCATTAACATATAACATTCGTTCATTCATTCATTAATCATATATAGTTCATCTCAAAAAAAATTATGATCAAAAATATGTTTTCACAATATTGTTCAATATGTTTCTAATTATATAATTATAGTACAATCATTTATTTTTTTGTTTCTTTATTTTTGAAATTTATTTAGCAAGGACGTCTTCAGGTCCTTCTTCCCCTGTAGTTTTTTTATCCCCTCCATGTCTTACTGATGACCTTGTCATGTACTCACGACATCGAGGTTGTTGCAAGAGGGGGTGCGGATCATTGACTGCAATAAGAAAGAAATGTTAAATTAGTATTGTTTAATATTATTATTGTTATTATTATTAGTAGTAGTAGTAGTATTGCAAGTATTTCATTAATAAAAAGAGCATTAGAGTGTTCTTTACCTTCTTCAGTAGTGGAGGAAAGTGGAGTAGTTTGGGATGTGGCCATATGTTCCTCTTCTTGTCTTCCCTCATCCTCTACATGCTTTGGAGTTGAAACTAGAAAGTTTATAATTAATACATCTTTTTCAAATAAATGTCGTTAATTATAATACGTACAACATGAAATACTTCCTCTATTGAGTTGCACACCACCTTCATTAGGTGGCACTCCACTGTCACTGGGCTTTGTCCCACTAGTGGGGATGTTTGTTTCTTTTTTGGTTGCAACCTTCTTAAAACAAACAAACACGTCACTTTATGGACAAGAATAATAATCAATAGATTTTTATTTTATTTTTTTATAGCATATGGTTCACAACACCATTGGTACTCACTACGTCCATGTAATACCTCCCCCAAATCTGCAAGAGATCATGGGGGGGGGGGGGGGGGGGGGGGGAGAGCATTTTTAGAATATTGGGGCTCAACAACAAGAGCATCTAATAGAACCATTAAGGGAATAACACGTCACTTCAAGGAATAGAACATGGGTGGGGAGGGAAAAACTCCTCCACATAAACCACTCGGTATAAACCCAATTGACAATAATCAATAGATTGTACAAGTAATAAATTTTAAATAATCTTCGTTGATTTTATTTACCTGTGTGTCGATTTCAGTGCAGAAGGTTGTGTTTACCGCAATATTCTATGCTCAACCACGACATCATAAATTTTTTTGAAAGAAAGCTTGAGCTCTTCTGGTGTTGAAGCTTCTTTAAACTCCAAGCCCTGTAATTTTGCATAACATGAATTTTGCTTCTTCTGTGCAATTAATTTAAAATTTTTAACAATATATTATTTGTATGCAATTGATTTTTTTGTACTTATAATTCTTACGTCCAATTTCGAGTAACCACCCAGACCAAGTTTGTGCTACAAATGGTTTTTTATCCAAGTCACGGTGAATTTGGATGTGTCTGGGAGCCAGTATTGAAAAGTTTGAAAAACATAATTAGATGTCATAATGAAGATAAAGAACCATAATTACATTATTAGAAGTTTTGCATACCTTCCCGATCCGGGTGGTGTCTTTCCTTGTTTTCATAGCGTCTTCTCCTTTGCATCATAAATTAGGGCCTTCCACACCATGTCTTTAATCATTGGAGGATGCTCATACTTAGGGTTATTTTTTATTTGAACCCTATATTGGTCCCGCAGATTTTTTAAATGTTCACCTGCTTTTGAGGTGACTTGGGATTTGTTGAAGGTTCCCTCAACGAACATGCCAACCAACTTGTTAATGAGTTGATATTTTAAATTGGAAATTTGGAGATTCCACCTTTTTCATATGGTTCCCCCAAACATATCCAAATTAAACTCATTCATCCATTTATAAAAAATATTGTTTCCTACAAAACAATATTATCGTTAATTTAAAATAATCGCACATTATTCGGAAATTTCAATTAAATTGTACATAATAATTAAAAATAATAATTATTAAATACCTAGAAGCATTTGTATTTCCATGGGGATCATGTCATCATCTACCAAAAGGTAATCGATAGTGTTCCTATGCTAGTGACACGAGAAGATCCAGGAAAGCATGCTTCAATATTTCCAATGCCACCTTCTGCATCCACGGGATCCCCTTCACATTCTGGCGTGTGAGGGGGTGCACTACCGACATTGGCATTGGTGGGTGTATCGGTATGGCTACCACTATGATTCGGTGTCGGTGCACCAATGAAGTCTATACCAACATCGAGCTCTGCATGCACATACTCATGATCCATTACCTGCAAAAACTCCTGTAAAATTAATGATTTTTTTATAAAGGACTTGTATGAGTATAAAAATTAAAATCCTAAATAAATAAATGGGATAATTAAATATGTTTCTTACCCCATATTGGTGAATCTGATGCACCAACAATTTCATTCTTTCATCTTCCTCCTATGTCCACGATTCAGTCATAATCAAATAAGTGTGTTCCATGTTTAATTTTTTAACAATCTTCTTTGTTGTTTGCATAGGGGTGAGAGAGGCATAAATTGCTTCTTCAGTAAGGTCTTCCTTAGGAGGAGGTGTGGACTGCACTAAGGCTCATTCCTTCCCCCTTTCACCCTAGGAAAATGTATGAAAAATAAATTTAGTTCATGAATATTAGGCATGGGACAAAAACAAGGCATGCTAAAAACATCAAAGTAAAGAGTGACTAAAGAACATAAGGAGTGATTTGTGTGGAAATTGCAGTGACTTAGAACATGCATGTCAATATATTACAGCAAATGATAATCATAAAATATAAGTCAATGATTACAGTTTGGGTAAAATAGTATACGTATCGCCCCCATAATATCAATGTGTGTATCTATTCTATTCAAATTGTAATCAATCAACAACTCCTCCCCTTGAGCTATTGATTTTATTGCACATAAGAATACACGATTTCCATCATGCCCCTCAAATACACAATAGGGTTTCTTATTTGTGGTCATGGGTTATGTACTGTTTATAAACCCTACAATATTCCTCGTTGTTTTTGGTCTTCCATAAATATACATAGATTCTCCTTTATGTTGATCATTGTCTTTTAGCTCTGTATAATTTAAAGCCACACCATATATCCACATACTTTTTGTATATTGAACTAGTCGTATCCAATATTTGTAGATGTAACAGGGCCTAACATAATCCATTAATTCAATTATTCCATCGTAACATACCTTTATGTCATCCATGGAAAATATCCCCAAACCATGTAATGACAATGGAGCAATGCGGTATATCCTTTCGTTGATGCAAAAATAAGTGTTTATTTGAGGAATATCCTTGGGTACCCATCGTTTCACTAAATGTTTGTACCTCAAGGGAACCTCGATGTCATATATTCTCTCATCATCATAAGAACATGACCCCCCTTTAGCAAGAAACAATTCCATGCATCTATCAAACATTTTACTGATCTTCTCACCTCTAGTTGATCTTCTCCTATTATACCTACTAGATGTCTTTATTTCGACCTCTATTCTCCCTGAACTTCCCTCATTCTATGAAGATAGATCTGAAAAATACATGTTTGGTTGTAGATCCTATAACACTCCATAAAATTACACAAATAGTAAAAAAATGTCAAATGCTGAAAAAAATTGTCTTTTAGCAAAACAACGGGCTCAAGAAGAGAATTAGTATCCACTAACAGAGGGAATCATGAAATCCATTTGATGTGTATCCATCCATTTAGAGTGGAAATGAGGCATCTCATGGAATATGACCTTTCCAATTAGGGAAGAGTTTTATTCCAATAAAATATCATAATCGTATAGGAAGCCATTGGACTTCCACCTAGACTAGTAAATACAATGTGGAGGCTTCTTCAGTGGAAAATTATTCATTTTGTTTAGTAAAAATGACTAAGTTGTTTTGAAACATTCAAGGGCCATGGGATATCACTTCATGACAATGCTTTTCTTCTTCAAAGGAGAATAAAAAAAAACCCTTAGCTAGGCTATAGATGTCATGTCCCCTACCAAATGACCCCTAGAGGGGAGGGACGCACTAACTTAGGGGGGTCCCCATAAGCCACAGTCCCAAGGGTAAGTAGGGAGCCGCAGGTACAAACTAAATAATAATCTACTGAGCCAAATTTATCCACCATGCACATGAGATCCAACCTAATTCTAGCCTCAAAACTAGGAGGGTCGACTTTAACCTTCAAGGAGAAATCACGCTAAGGAAATGATATAAATAGGAGAAAGATTCATTTGACAAGGGGCAACTCAAATTTGATTGGTGCTTCTATCTAAAATTGGGAGGCGTTACCTCATTCCTATAATCGGGTTGTTTAAGTACCCCTTTTTTATGTTGGATTTCGATGATTCTATCTCACCCTAGCTCAGCACACTTCAATTCTGGAAACAATCACCCACTGTGCATGTTTATTCTAAGGTCAAGGGTTGGATTTCTTACATAAGATTATGTATAGAATTGAGGGAGGGAAGAGACTACTATGGATTGGTGGACTGTGCATGGGAGGGTAGATCGAGCACACTCTAGCACTCTCTATTTGTATTTGGTTTCAATGCTTACTTGTCTTCTTGAGGTGCCAAGGACAATTCCAAAACAATGGAAAACAAACACTGCAATTTTGTTGTGCCAACATCGACCATCCACTTTGTATTTCTATTAAACACAATTCTTTAAGTTCCTTATGACAATTGAATAACACATCTTGGATGTTTGTAATATCCAACCTTGCAATTGTTCAATATCAAATCTACACATTCAAAATAGATCCACATGGGGGGAATCACATGGGGTCTAAACAAAGAATAAATAGATCCATTCTCTATAAATTCGATTACGGAAGATCACACTCAACAAACAATGCCAACAATACAAGAAACTATGAATTGAGTTATGGGTGGTCAAAACATAATTGAATAGAAGTCCAATACACATAATTATCATTTCCAATGATCAAGAAATAGAAAGTAGTAGAGTTCTTACATGAGAATATATTTTCTATATTTTGGGTTCGAAGAGAGATTGTAACATATCAAGGCCCCCCAATTAACATTGTATTCCTGGGTGAGTGGAAAATAACCTCTTAAGAGGGTTTAATAATGGTTGTCATTGCAAACTTGATATATTGTTTGGATAATATTACTGTTGGTTTGGATAGTAGTTACAACTCAATATTTAATGACTTCGGGATAAAACTAAAGACCATATGGCTAGGGCCATACTAAGTGGACACATTCTATGAAAATGGCCTTGTCAATATCAAAACAATCGATAAGAAAAAATACCCCTCATAGTCAATAGTTGCAGACTCAAATTCTACAAGAAGCCAATGACAAAAGAGTAGTTCACTAATCTACTCCAAAATTAACAAATAAACGTGGTTGGAAACATCAATTCTCCTAACCATTATGACTGACAAATTCCATTGGAAAAAAAAAGGAAGAAAAAAGAAAAAGAAAAAAGAATCCCATGATGAAAACCTCATTGAGGCATCAGGGATAGAAATATGTTTGAAAGCCTTTTATCAGGTGTTAGGACATAGATTAAAATTCTAAAATAAAATAGTTTATTTAGTTATTTTTATTTCTTTTTTCTTTAAATTAAACTTTTTCATTTTTGGTAACACATAATTTTAAATTATTTTAATTTTTACTTTCAAGTTTAGGATTACGATTATTTTTAATTTTATTATAGGATTTGAAATATAATTATATATAGGTTTTATTATATTGTTTTTTCAAGTTCTAATTTCGTGTTATAATGTGTCGGGGTGCATGCGATATACACCATAGATCCGAAAGTAGCAGATTATCTATGGCATTCGTGTTTCAACTTAAATGAGATTCAATAGAGTTACTCATGTGTGATGTGAAATCACCAAGAAATACCACCAGAGCAATGTGTTAGGATGATAGACCACCTTGCGACTTAACAAACTACTCTCAATACCATTTTATCATCGCGCATAGTGCATTTAGTGAAACCACTCACCATTTTCGAAAAAACCACTGGTTTTTAGGTAAATAATCATGTTTCCATTTAAATCTTCATAATTAGTCCCGATTTTAGCTTAATTAATCATGTTTGTAAATAGTTTAATACATAAAAAAAAACCCGAAAAACCCTTATTCATTTGTTTTCTTGTCCATATTCGACTATTATTGTTACGAGAATGGGGAATCTTCGTTAGAGAACAATCTTATCACTAATTTCGTCGGTAAGCCTACAATTCATGACAATCAAATATTCTGAGTAAGATCACAGATACCTTTGTTATTTCTTGATTAGGAAAATGTCAAAGCTTACAAAAGAAAATCAACCCAAAACCCTACCGAATATAGAAGTATGTTTAGATGATAGATATGCCTAGATATTCAATCCTAAGGTATCATTTGATTTATTTGAACTACATAAACTGGACCAAACTAGGTATACAAAGTTGAATGATTTTTTCAATGCTTTGGGTTTGAACCTAGCCCAATTTCTTGTCCCGCAAGTGTATAATTTCCATGAATTTGTGGATTGGTGTGAACAGAGATACATTGCTTCTACCAAAAGATTTGAAACTAAGAATGGAACATTATTGTTTGATATTAATCATGATTTTGTTTCACATATGCTTATAGTTTTTGAATTCAATGATGGTCAAGTTATTAAAGAAGAATCCATAGCGGTCAAATTCAAACAATTAGGTGTACATGAACGTCATTCTTTTATGAAATATATTTTGAAAGATAACACATGTATCTTCCATGAACATGAGACCTATCAAACCAGTGTCTTTGTCCCAAATGTACTGGAAATCATATGTATGATATGCTTAGTTTTAGGGTATGAATCTGATGAGACTATTGATATGATTATTCTAGGATTTATTAGAGAAATTTTTCCTCCTACTACAGAAGTAATGGTGAAATTCTACATTGCACAATTCATATCAGAATCCATTCATGAGAAACTTAAGATTTTTCCTCTAAATAAATCTTTTTGTTTACAATCATATTTAGTTCACTTACTTGTTTTTCAAAGACTGCAAAATTTCCAGAGTTTGTACTTGGAAACTGAAAATGAGGTTAGGGAGCTTACTTCGGTTATTAACTGGAATCATATAGTCATAAGTAACCCTAAAAATGAGGGTTTCTCTCTTTATGTAAACTCCTTAATGTCTATAGTTTATAACCTTATGCATGAACAAAGTCCTCCTAGGATTTTCCCAGAGATTAAAATCATGCTACATGAATCTACAGAGACCCAATTAGGAATTAGTTTATTTTCAAAGGTTATACAGAAATAAGGATGTATGGTGTAGAGCTCAAACCTTTTAAGTTGCCAATTTTCTTAACCGTGAGAATTTGTTTTTAGAATTCATAAGGAAAAGTTTTAATGTGGATGAAGTTCAATTTATTCCCAAAATAAAAAAGACCAACTTTAATCCAAAATGGGAGATTGAACCTTTCATTGTGCATACCAAGTCATCTTTACAGATGGTAGAAACAATGCTACAAGAATTGTGTTTTGAGCAAGGGACACCTTGGAAATATGACACTTTAGGGGTTATAAGAAACAAAATATTGGAGCTTCAGATCACAACATATGAACATCAAAGCGATCCAGATCTTGATAGATTAAGAATATGAATTATTGGGATGAAGTACAAAGTTTTCTTCGAAGTCATAAATAGAAATAAATTCAATCAACTCGTGAAGAAAATATTGAGACACCTCAGCAATAGGAAAAAATATTGAAAAGAAGTGTGAATCAACAGTTCTAAGATGATTTGGGACCAGAGAATGAGAAATCAAATAAGAATCTAAAATTTCATGTTGTCATAGATGATGTTTTAGAGAAAGAATCTCAATTTGAAGTAGGGGCAATGATAAAGACTTAGAAGGAAGTTTTCTATTCAATTGATACTCTTCCATCAATATTCATGAAGCCACGAGAAGAGGGGTCAACATGTATCAAGCCGCAAAGCATATTTTCCAATTTTGAGGATATGAGAAACAAAAATGAATAGATCAAAGAACTTGGGAACCAAAAATTGAACCAGGATGCTTTAGATAAAATATTGTTATCAAGAATGGATTTTGAAAAAGGAAGGTTGAATTTAACAATTTTAGAATGAGTTGGTACAAGCATTCAAGGATAAAACAATTATAAGGCAACTAATATTTCTTTAAATCTTGATGATATTTATTTACCATATAAAATGGGCTTACATAATTAGATAGGTGATATGGTCACTAGAGATATTATGAAGACTACTATTATCTTGCAAAAATTGAATAGTTAGCATAAGCAACAATTGAAGCAGGAACAAACAAGCCCAATAGTGAAGTATATGAGAGTAGAAGATTTAGAGAAAAAGTTAGTTAAAATGAGGGATGATGCTACAAATGAAGAACCTATTCAAAAGATGGAAAGTGCCAAGGATAATGAAATTGTTATCTTGAAAAGGAAATTAAAGTTGTGTGATGTGGGTCATGTGCAAACTCCATAACTTTTAGCTATCCAAAAGGAGAAAGAGAAGTTGATTGAAGTTATAGAAAAACTAAATGAACAAAATAGCTCCCTACAACATCAAATTCAAGTGTTAAAACAAGGAATTATCTCATCATCTTCAAGTAGCACATTAACAAACAATTCATAAGATCTAGTTAAGGAACTAATTGATTTGAATGCTAAATAAATTGAACAAGAAGAATCAAGAAGAACAATTTCAACCTATGAAACTGAAATTAAGCTTTTAATAGATCATATTGGAGAGAAGGAAAAGCAATTAAAGAAGGTACAGGGGGGGAAATAAAAATTGCAAGAAGAATTTGATACATTGAAAGGTAAACTTTTTGGTAAATATCATTTGATGGGGACAAGACACTTAATTTGGGATAAAATTATAGAGTAAATAAATAAAATGTGGAAAAGCTTTATAATTATGGAAGAAGAGGCTTCCTTGGCTAGAAAAGTTGAAAAGGAGGTTGAAACTGCAGAACCAGAATTAGGGAATAAGACTAAAAGTGTTAACAAGATTATCAAAGTGCTTAACTCCAAGAAAAAAGAAGAATTAAATCAAATTTGGGTTAAAGACAGAATGAGTATGATCAGGGAAGTTGAAAAATTCCTTAGTAAAAGGAACTTAATTCAACAAGTTCAAATCAAACTTGTTCACCTCCAAAGAAATGTACAATGGTCTCACTACAAAAAGATTTTAGACATGGGATTACCTGAGTACTATGGTAAAAGGGGTAGTTTTCATCCTTTACCAGAATATCAACAAGTATTGATTTCAGTAGGGGAAAATTCAAATAAGTTAAAAGGAGCCACAAGGATGTTAAAAGGACAAACTATTGTTGAGATTTTAGACAATGACTTATTTTTACTAAGTCAATTAAGGAATTTGTTTGAAACTTCCCCAGCATTTGAAGAATATACCGAGCTGGAGAAAGTATATAGAAGGATGATATCATTTAAATACCCTTCAATTGAGGAATGGGAAGGTATTTTACATCTACAACTTCAATGATATGGTTAACAACTTGGAGCAAAATCAAGGATTCCATATCTATTCATAGGATTTTGGGATTTCATTTGTTTATTTTTGTAATTTTGACCTAAGACTAGAGAAGTTGTAACCAATTCAGTTACATATTTTGTATCTAAAAAAGAACAGTTAAAGAATGTAAGAGGGGACTTATGGGCCAACAGTGTAATTGTGACATTCAAATAAGAAAGAGTTTTTTCTACAAAATGGGAGAAATTCTAATTTTTCATTTATTAAGTACTGTTTCCTTGTGTAATTTCTTTCATATGTTATCACTTATACTACAATTTTCTATGAAATCATTTATGTTGGTAGATCTGTAATTCAGTACAACATATTTTATAGAGACATAAAATCTACGGTCATGGTACATTATTTCCTCTAGTTTACTGTGAATGAACTAAGACACGTATTATGATTTTATTTAGTTGATATATATATATATATATATATATATATATATATATATATATATATATATATATATATATAATCCACAATATTAATGATTTTTATGTTTTTCTTCTATTAATGTAAGAATTTGGATTTCTCTGGGTTGAATGCCCATTTTTTTGCTTTGATTTTGTATTTTAAAAAATATGCCATTTGTATCTGATATTTTAAAATTGATTTGATAAACGAATTCCTGCTTCTCTTTTTTTGTTCATAAATTGTTAAATTGTTTGAAGGAATTGTGGTAAAAAAGAATCCATTTATCAAAGATCTTTATTTGTGAGATGATCTAGAATTGATTGTTGAGACACAAGCAATCAGGAACAACATGAGGCAAGAAAATCTATGAAAAATGAAAATTCATCATGGTGAAAACCTATACATGAACCGTGATGTAGATCATTGTTGAAAACCAGTGATGGCTCTAATGCCCCGATGAAAATAAAAGAAAAAAAACAATGAAAAATGGTTGACCTTTTTCATTTTTGTAGGTATACAAATCACCTAGGTATAATCCTACATCAACTTAGGAAAATAATCATTCAACTGAAGCTCAAAGGATCTTCACATGAAATCAAAACTTTAGTCAAGACTATGTATTCAATTTTACTCCATCGTTCCATTTTTGCATACATCAAGTTTCAAAGATTATCAAATTTGGAAGGGCGAAGTGTTCCTCTTTAGATTGCATCAACCACCATCAAACAAAATATTTGATGAACAATGAAAAAAACAATCTACATTAACTATCATATTGCATCATCTACAACAATTTTGAAAATAACAAGAAGAGAAAATAACATATTTCCAGTTAAGATTTCTCTACATATCTCTAGGTCAACTATCAAAAGGGGCATTTGCATTCAAGAGAAACTTATTTCCATAAATCAAAATGTGCATAAGGTAATTATTTTCAAAGCAATATGAATAATACAACAATAAGTAGAGATATTATATATCAAACTTACATAGGTTTCAATCTTACATTGTTCATCCGCAATTAATCATCGGTAAGTTTCCAAGTGCATACCTCTCAATACATTTCAATACTACAAAGTAGACAAGGAAACAAAGCATGTTGGAAACAAAAAAGTCAGGCTTCAAAACTTCTTAAAGGATAACATTCCCATCTAACTTTTATGAAAACATTTAAGAATCTTACTCTCAAGCCCTTGATTACTGTAATGTACCCAATGCACATATGAGCAACATTACATGCGAAAACTCATTAAATTATTAAGATTTATTGCTAATCAAATTCATGTAGCTTACCAGCTACAAATCACACACATATTTGACCATTTGACTGATCCTACAGTTCTAAATGCATCTAACAGTGTATATTAAACATGAATATAATTGTTCAAGCCAAAAAAAACACACAACCTTCATATAAATTATTTACACATTGAAATTTAACATAAGAACATAACATAAACACTTATTTATTAATGATTAACCAACTGGATGCAAACAAAGGATGAACCACCTAGTCGTAGGCATTGTTTATCATTGTCTCTCATTATAAATCCACCCCCAAGATGAGGCTATGATTCCATAAGGAGATCTGACTCACTAGTTATCCACTCTCCACACAGAGCAGCCCCAAACCCATGTTCTAGTCTCACAGCAGTTCCAAAGCTCCAACTTTCTCTTTTCCCCACAAACTGCACTACCCAAGGAATGTACCCCCTTCATTTATCATAGTCCCTCGGGTTGTACCATTCATTTATCAGGGCCACTAGTGCATTCGGTTGGAAAAGAATCACTCATATGGGAACTCTAGGAACTCTAGGTTGTTTGATGTTTTCTCATAGAAGCCTTCACAAGGCTCTAAGATATTTCCTCAACATGAAAACTCACCATAGGATTACAACCCGATTTACTAGCACACGGGCCTCTATCTCAGCATAAAAACACAGCCAAACAATGGCTACCTTCAAGTATTCTCTAGACCAGGGGATGATTTTAGGGGCTAAATTTCTCTCATGGGATAATTTTCCATGGTTTTTCCAAAAACGAGATTCGCTATTTTAAAAATGATTTGCCCAAATTCTATAGGATAAAATTATTTTACCTTAAAAATTGCCAAAAAATTATAAAAATTGTATAAAATACTTAGAAATTTGAATATTTTGACAAAAATATTGCCAAACATTTATAGTTGACATATGAAGGATTAGTAAGATTCACCAAGGCTTCTACATTTTAAAATAAATTTCCAACCTTAAAATCATCCATGGGGTCCATGGTTGGTCCTCTTCCCAACCCCCTGCCCTTCTTTGCTACCCAAAATCTGTATGTAAAATATGTTCCCTATTCTGCATACGAATTTCATATTCTTCCTTACTTTCTTGACTCACACTCTTCTCAAGGATGATTGTAACTCAGCCCATTATCTCCAATAACTATGGGATGTGACCACTCACACCCACCCTCTTACACGAGTTTAATGTTTGTACTCTCATACACTCAATAATCAAATAGAAGGTTATACACAAAGATAATAATTTCAAGAATGTGGGTTGGATTAATACCCATGAATAATTCCCCCTTGGACCCCTCTCTCTTATGGAATCATAGCCCCCCATCGTTCTTCACCTCTTCCATATTGCAGCCAACAATTATTGCTTTTATTAATTATTTCAATGTTCATAATATGAAAATCATCTCTTGGCCACATTAAGTCAGTATTGGCTATTCACCCCAATGCATCGGCTCACCATCCTATATCACATTTATAATATTACAATTGTAATTCAATGGGATTAGAACTAGGGATGTTACATCGCCTCCCCCTCACTTTTGCACCGTCCTTAGTGCACAACACCCAACAGGTGTAATTTCATTTTACAATTCTGGCTCCCCATCCAATAATCAACATATAGGCTCTCTAGCCTGAAATCACACAGGAATTCTAGCCTAAGAAAATTACATAGGAACTATGGCCCCAATACAAGAGATACATAGGCACATCCAGGCCCCAAAATCACAAATATAAAGACATCGTGGCCCGAAACATATACATAAGCCACTACCATTCTCCTACAACTATCCCGATTTCCACCGACTCTCTTCCCATTGACCTCCCAACCCAAGGAATATTTTGTTTATGCTTGAATCCATTAGGACCAAAACGGAAACCTCACGAGGATGTAAATCCCCCTGCATTTTTATAGAGGTGGTACTCTTCTTTAAGGTTTTCTTAGGACTGTAAATTTTCAGAATATGGGACTTTAGAGAAGTTCATCGTGGTAATCAAAGAAATATAAAGATTGCAAGAAAAAATAAAAGGAAAATGTTTTTGTTTTCTATTTAGAGAAATTTCTTGAGAAATGACCAGGAACCACATACTTCATACATTTAAAGAAGATAAGAAAAAATTCCTCACATCCATCATAGTTAAAATAGAGATTTCTAATCACAAAAAATAAAAAGAAGATGATCTGCATGCTTAAGAGAAATTTAATAGAGTGGACACATGGGCAGCTCAAATAAATATAATGATAGATCAATCCCAAATACTTTATACTAAAAAATCAGAGTTACAAAGCACAGTCGAAACTGATCCTGAAATAGGTCTCTTGAAATTTCTAAAAATTATATAGTCTGTTACATATTCTTTGAAATTTAAAATGTGTTTGTCTTAAAGACTGGGACTGGGGCTCTCGTGGAACATAAAGAAAATATACACAAGAATTAATCTTTTAGAAGGAGGATGATGGGTGGTAAAATAACAACAAGACCTGGAAAGAAGAAAAGAGAAGTTATCAGACTTTGGTTAAACCTTTCTATTCAAAGAAGCAGAGTAATTGGATGAAGGAAATGATAAAGAAAGAAATATGTGATCAACATAAACTTACTATGATGGTCTCTCATTCCTTTACTTGCTTTTTGTGTCCTTTTATTGTCTTCATTAATGGTTCTATGAATCGTCTCAACTTTTTCTTGCCCCTCGTTGGTCATTTTTTCGATTTCTTTCTTGAACCATTCTTCAATATAACTCTCCATTGGTGCCACGTTTATATCATGTTGGATTTTTATGTTGAATAGCTCACCCTCCAAGTCTCTCAAATCAAGGGAAATACTATGTAATGCTTCCTCAATATCCTTATTTTTCACGGAGTAGTCCACTAGCCAATTGTATATGCCATCCTAATCATATTCAATTATACTATAGAACGTTTCAACTGACAACCCTTTAAAAATATCAACTTGATCGTCAAACTATTTCTTTGTTCGGAACAATGAGTTGAAGATTAATTTTGGGTCTTGTACTTCATTATTACTTCTAGATAATTCTATATCCATGAGACTCTTGAATAGTTCTTCCCTCTTTGATATAGCTTGGTTGCACGCTTGAACAATATTATTCAATTTTTTTTATATTTTATTTCCAACTTGCGTTCAACTGTTTTATCTAACTTAGGGAGGGAAGATCCTCCTCTCTTCTCCTTAGTTCTGTCATGTTGGAACTTTTTTTTCCAAAGGGTACTATAGCATCAAGGTAAAAACTTTCTTCATTCTTCAGGTTGGCTTGCAAATACTCATGGAAGGCATGCATCCTCAAGCCAAAAGAAACAATGTTTTTTGAAATTTCCCATGACTCTGTGATCAATGCCATTCTTTTATTAATGTTTATTTCTACATAGCTTCTGGCTGATGTAAGTAGGCTTAAAGATCCTTTCAATTTAGTAGCGAGTATGGTGGTTCTGACTATTTTCAAAGGATTGGTAAGAAGCAGAAGAGGCATTAAGGCATCCTTCAGTTCCTTGATCCTTTCTTTCAATTTCATGTTTTCTGCTTCAAGGCCACCAATGGAGTCATCCAGAGCATCCTCGGTTACTCTGTGAATTTTATAAATTTGGGAAGGTTGCATATCTCTTAGGTAAACCTCTAAATGAGATTTTCCTTTCTTATTGTTCATATCACCTTTTTCAATAATCAATTTTTTGTATTCTCTGTCAAAGACAATGCTATGAAAAGAAAATGGCTCTTCTTCATTGAAGGTCTCATTCTCAATGATTTCCAATGATGAATTCTAATTGGCCATGTTTCCCGATTGATCAATGGCAGGAAACATTTTCTTGATATTTGTCGTGTGCTCCATGTATTCAAGAGACAATTTGTTGATATCATGTTCTATGTGATGGTCTTCTTCCTCTTGCACAACATTTTTCCTCTTTTTTCTCAGAGGAATCTTGTGGGAGATCTCATATTTTCTCGGAGGGGGATTGTTTTCTCCTCCGCCATTGGAACTATTGTTGGTAACTTTCTTGGTTGGGTGGGCCACTGGAGCATTTCTCTGAGATGCGGTAGTTTTAGGGTTAATAGTTGGGGACTAGGTGCTCTTCTTGTTGGGACCCTTTCCTTTCTACTTGTAAAACTCATTAGTACTAAGTATCATCTCCAAGTCACCAACATTGTGAGCAAGAGTGCCCAAGTTGTTGACTTCTTCTTCACTCAAAACAATATGAATAATTGAATTGTTGAATCCTACTTCCAGCATATGTTCCACGAAAATTACGTTAAGGTCAAACGCCTTTATCTTTTCAACATATTTTATATTCACATTGTGGAAGTGGTTCACAAACTCATCGATTTTGACTATATTCCTGAATATAAAGTCTCCAATTTTCCAAGGCAAGGGTATGAATTGATTTTTTTGTTTCTCGTGGAAAAAGTGCAGCCAACAATTATATCTCCTTGCTACTTCCATGATAAACATTTTATTAGATACGTGGCATGGAAGAAAATAGGTATTTTCCTTGGAACCATAAATCCTGATAACATTATGATTTTCCATCTGCTTCAACATCCTCTTTTTATCCAAGAATTTGTTTGCCTGGTCGAATATTTTGGGGGTATCTTTACCAAACAATAGTCCTTTGAAAATTGAAACAAAATCATTGTACACTTCATAAAAATGCAAAGAATCCTTATGTCTCCACAATTCTTAGTACCAAAAGGTAACTGGATCAAGTTCACAGTTCACCCTCTTATAGATAGACAATTCTGGAAATTGACAGCAATATGCTATCGCGAACACCAAATAAGAAGCCATGAAGAATTTCTTGTCTTTTTTGTGCTGTGACAATTGGGAGGATATTTCAATGGAAATCAGTTTTCCCCAATAAAAAATAGCTTTCTCTTTAAATGTAAAATACTAATATAAAGAATCATTTGGGAAATGGTGGCGGTGATTTCTTAGCATGTCATCCTATTAAACAACTAAGAAATTTCCCGAAAGGGGTTTTTAAACAAATTGACCTGAATCCTGGTAATTTCTTTTGGGAAAGTCATGAGATTCTACAAGAACTCGGAAAAGAGGTCCAGGCCATTGTCATTCCTTTCTAGGAAATCCCTGTAATCCTCTCCTTTGAAGGTAAGTGTTGGCTCAGGGAGCTTCAACATCTTACAAAATATTTATGGTGAAAGAGAGATCGGGAAACGATCATAGAGTTGTATGATTCGATTACTTGGTATGTATTTCTAAATGCAACATGCACCCAATTATTTGCAATCGAATACTTCAGGGACACACCCTATGTGTAAAATTTTGGATGTCCAGATCACTTCATTTTTAGCAGGAAGAGATGAATAGTAAGAATTTGCTCTGGACCACTGAAATTTCTGGTCTTCATGCCCAAAAATATTCAAATTATCACCGCATAAATGTTTTCATGTTGTTGTTTCCATAGGTTGGCGTGAGTGTTATTCTAACCAGATAATATTTGAAATGAACTCTTGAGAGAGATAAAAATAATATAATCTTTGGCAAATCATGCTTTAATGTGGTTTAATGGGAAATAACCTCAAGCCCTTCGCTTATTAATGAAAATCTTTACAAAACCTGCATGATGAGTTATTAAAATTAAACCATACTAAATGTGTATTAGGAAAAGCATGAAGGTGGCGGGGGTGAACGAGAGCGATTAGGATTTGGGAAATTTTGTGAACCTACCAACTCGGGAACCCACGAACCAGTGGTTTCAAATGATTGAAAATAGGCTAAGTGTTGTACTGCAATTAGTCAGACTCAATACATGAGAACCAATATATTTAGGAGTTTGGTACCCGTGACAATTATGATGTTCATAATGTAGATCACAAATATTTGGGTGCAAAATGGATATCACAGAACTTGGAATATGAAATATTGAACCCACGAACCCACGATTTGCAAAAATGGTTAAGTACATAATAAAACGATGGTCAGTCAGACTCGTGATATGGGACTATGGATGGAGGTGAATATTTGTGAGTCCGCCAACCCGTGAACCCACTATTTTTTGAGGAATGACTAAGTATAGTAACTAGAAAGGGAAAAGAGAAGGGAGAAAATAAAAGGGGAATAAGGGTAGGTATAGAAGAGGGAAAATAAATGGAAAAAATAAGTTGGGAAAATAGAAAGGGGAGGGAAAATTTGGAAGAGAAAATTGATCTCAACATGGTGTTCCATTCATTTGTCAAGGTTGACCCAAGGAATGTTCCCCCTTTACTATCCTTGGTCCCTCGGGCTGCACCATTCATTTATCAATGTCTCTTTGGAATAGGAAAATAGGAATCTCACTTCTGGGAACCCAAGGGACTCACTGATATGAAGAATATTGGTAAAGTAACTGGAAACATCCTTGTTGTTGTAGTTTAACACACATAAGAGTGCACTCTTTAGGCCTGACGACTTGGTTGTTCGACAATGAAACTCACATTAGAGTTCACTCTTCAGGCCTAACAACCTGGTTCTTCGACAGTGCAACTCACACATGAGTTCACTCTTCAGGTCTAATAACATAGTTCTTCGATAGTGTAACTCACACTATATTTCACTCTTCAGGCCTGACAACCTGGTTCTTTGACAGTGAAACTCACAAAGGAGTTCACTCTTTAGGCTTGACAACCTGGTTCTTTGACAGTGCAACTGACACTAGATTTCACTCTTTAGGCCTAACAATATTTTTCTTCAACAATGCATCTCACACAAGAGTTCACTCTTCAGGCCTAACAACCTGGTGCTTCAACAGTGCAACTCACCCTCTGGGCTCAGGAATCCCTTTCACTGTTATACAATTCCTCAGGAGATGCATCATTTTCCAAGGTGTTCTCACACAGACAAATGTGAACTTGATGTTATACTTCCACTATAAATACATAACATGTGTAAATCATCTCATTTGAATTACATGCATACAATTAGTATGAGACATCATCATATAATTATAAAATTTCAAATATGTTTTACACAGGAAAATAAAATTTCTCAAACATGAGTCTTTTTGCTCATAATTGTTTGACTCTTGCAGCAATAGATATCAATATTCCTTATGGGAATACATAATTTCCATATCCAATAACATTCCGCCTACAATTTTCTCAATTCCATGCTGTCAAACAAATTATTAGTATATCGTAACAATTTTCAATTATTAATTTCTCAAATATGGTTATACAGGAAAATAAAAATTCTCACGCATCAGATTTATGCTCATTATGTTCGATTCTTGAAACTGTATATATCAATATTTCTTATGGGAATACATCATTACCATATCTAAGACCATTCTTCTTGCAATTTCCTCAACTTTCTTGCAACCAAATAAGATTTTTAGCACTCATGCATATTTTTAGCAGTTCATGAAATGATATCAAAATTGTATCTACCCAATAATTCAATCATTTCCAACCATTATTCACACTAAAATGGAATTCTACCATTGATCATATTATCTAGAATAACATTATAATTCATTGTACATGCATTATCAACACATCAAGATTTTCATAATGCAGTCAACTTTACCAATAAATACAAACAATGTGCCAATTAGCCCACCTACATATACACAATGCATCATTGCATTGATTCTAGAATACTATATGTTCATGTCATGTATTCCACCATGTGTGTTGGAAGGTATGGCCCATGCCTCAATACAATATCCAAACTCTTCCCCACAACCCATCTGATCCTTTGGATACCTTCCTCTTCAAACCATACACAACACTAGGAATATCATCCCTTTGAACTATTTAGTCTAGGAAAAAAGGTTGTAGTCCAAACCTTAGTTACATAGGAAATAACCATTGGGAACTTGGAAGGCACTATATCCTTTCCATATCCAAACTCATCATGGCCTCACACATGAGCATATCAAGTGGCATTCATTGTTATAGTAGGAGTAATGTCTCCCGACTTAACTCGGTTATGAATTCATAACCAACATAACATAATATGCAATTAAAGTTCCCATAAATGCATTCAAGCAACAAATAATATTTTCATACTCAAGGCCTCTCTCCTTTTCATCGATTCAAATATTGATATCCGAATGAGGGAATTCTTACCTTCATTCCCTTCAACATTTATACATTACGACAACCCCAAATGCATACGTGCATGGTTGTTATCAATTTACTTGATGCTACTTGATCATTTTACATTTGTAGAAGCGCATCGGATCCCTTCACTAATTTTATTGGTCAACACTTTCTCCATCCTCATTTGTCTTCATATGAATGGATACCATAAGAAACAATATCGTCATTCTATAATCATGTTTCCTGGATACAAAACCCATCATTAATTTTATTCAAATATGATAGCATCATTATTTCATATATATATATATATATATATCATCATACTACTCTTATTCTATAATCATGCCACCAGCATGATCATGCATGTATACATGCACAAATGCACATCAGTGTGCACCAAACATTTGATCTTCCATCCCTATTTTATGTACATTCATTCTATCTTTATTCTATGCATCATGCATCAATTCTATCATGCACTCCAATGCATATCTATTTCATATTTAATTAATTATTTAGATTTATCATTGTATATGGTTATATTTGAATTTTTGTAGAACCTTTATACCCTATGCATTGCTATTCTGCTCAATTGTGCATCATTGGCCCCTATTCTACACCTTCTAGCCAAGCCTTACTTGGCCATCCTTCATTTCCATCCACTAGTTGGTCCACTAGTGTTGCCATCTTGCAACTACTTTATGCAAAGAATCATGTCCCAACATCTTTTGGATAAACTATCAATATTCATAGTGTTATAACATAGACTATTCCATATGAACTCTAACACTGCAATCTGATTAACCATTTTCCATTTTTCTTGACCAAACTGGTCCTGGAATACCATTATCATTGACTGGCATTTCAACATCCTGAAATACTTATTTCATGTATTTCTTCTAATATTCCTTGTCTCCCATGTATTTTCTCAATATTAAATATATCTCTTCACTTCATTGAGTGATTCACTGTGAAACACTTTTTGTCCATTCAAGACCACCTTGCTCCAATGGAAATGCCACTCTTTTACATTTGCACATGTACCTTGTTTTTGTTGCTCACTTTGGTAATAGAAGCGTCTTTCTTACTTGTGTAATTTTAGACAAGAGTTGCTAGATCATATATATAAAATCCTTCTTCCTACATTCTCATGCTTTTTCATAGAGATGATTGATCCAACCATAAGTCACACCTCATCTCATGATATCATTTTTCCTTCTCTTGAAACAAGCTTCATTTCCTTTACTGTATTTATATCTTCAAGGTTATGCAGTCCTCATTTCTTCTTGTGCATGCAATGACATTATTTACTTGTTGGGTTCATACCCTATGTGAAAATATCTATTGACCTTCCTTTGCAAGCCATTCAATCTCTATAGCATTTGAATACTAATATTCCTTTGCTTTTATTTAGACCCTTGAAAACCTTGCAACACCTTCCTTGCACTTTACTTTGTAGTTATTTGATGCTTCAGCCATATACACAAGCTTGACCCCCTTTTATGGACCCTAGTATTAAGCTATAATAGACCCACACAATTCTCAGTTTCATAATCGTATGCTCTTTCTAGAAATACTTTTCACACAACACTCTCTGTAGAGTGCTCTTATGCTTAATGACAATGCTCTGTTAGTAAGATTAGTCTCTCTTTTGTCAATATACTTCTCATCAAGTGTTTCTCTATGATTATGCATAGGTATTATCCTAATCATATACACTCTTAATTACACAACAATCACCTTTGGCACTCACCTCTATCATTGGGAAGGCTTTTCCAAACTTTGACACCATTTAGAAAAATCTTCACATCAAGTAATTACATGGTTCATGGAATCCAATTTCACTTTTCATTACTTCCCCTGTATCTCTTTATTACCTCACTGAATTGTGCAAGCTTCTTCCATGTTTCCATAACTCTGATACCCAATCTTAGGATTGAATTCATTTGGTTATACCTCTAATTCTACAAGAAATCTACATATAATAATTATTGTTAGAAATATGCATAGCATAAAACATTTCATCATATAGAATACATGATATTTCTTCATTAATTTATGAAGGACACATTTCACCAATTCAAATTTTGATTTTATTGATGCATTCCTACCTACAACAATTGTACTCATGCCTCAATCTGAATTCTGAGTGAAAAGTTACAACAACTACATGTTGCAATTGCACTCTTTTTATTTCTATAGAAACCAATTTATTAATTTCTGAAAAATTTAATCACCCAAATAAAACTTTTGGGTGGACATATGTCTTCTACGCCTCAATACCTTTCCAACGACTATTTGTTTTCTCAAATATGACCTCCAAGATGAAAGTTATGGTCCAAAGAAGTTTAGGTTGTTTTACTCAATTTACTCTTGTATGCTATAGGTGTCTAATTTCTCTTCTTGCACATTTTCAGGTACCCATAACCAAAATATGACTCCAAAGATATATTCTATGGGTCATAATACTTCCATCAACTTTTCATGTGCCCCAAATGGACTTCTAAGCATAGAGTTATGCCCTCTGGAAGTAATACCCATGCCAAAATTTTACCTTGATTGTTTTGGCTGTAACTTTCTCATACAAGCTTCATTTCACGAACCATTTAGCTCGTTGGATAGATACCTTGGAGTTATTTTATTTGAGCTGAAAATACATAGTGCAACTTGGTATACTTTGTTCTTGTGGGTTTTGACTTGCTAAAAATGTCACTTAGGGCCTAAAAAATGCCCTGCAAGTTAATGACCTTCAAAAATATGAAATTTTCATAAAATTCACAAAACATTCATTGCTTTAAAATTGTGACAATTCTTTAAATCTCAATTGTTGATCTTGTATTAAGATGCACAACAATCGTTGATCTGATATTGTCAGAAATCAACAATTGACTTCATCCTTTGTGCGCACACATCGTTTTCCCCCAACTGTCGATGTGATCGTCGACCATCGGCGCAACTCCCCAATACTCTATTTTCAAACAAATCTTAAATCGACCATCGGTGATATTTTTTGGGGAATTAAATACTCTCCATTGAATATGTTGAGTCCCGATCACCAGCCCATCGCTGATCAGCGATTCCCGATGAATGTCAAACGCTTTCCCAAATTGGTCGATTTGACTATCGGCCATCGACCACTTTTTTTGGATGACATGGAAACTGTTGATGTGGCATGACATGTCATCCTAAGGTGTCAACTTGGGTGATGTGGCATGACATGTGGATATTTATGTGGCATGACACATGGATGATGATTTCATCATCCTCTTTCCCCCATCGACCATCAGCCAATTCTCTTGGACAACCCGGACACCTCACCGACTTCGACTAACGTCAAACGATTGGTGCATCGGCCATCAAAAACTTATCTTTCTTGATTCGAATACTTCCTCAAAAGTGGCCGACACCTAACCATTCACCCATCGTCCATCGAAAATTTTTTTTTCTTGTTTGAGACACTTCATTAAATCGGTCGAAGCCTAACCACTGTCTCATCGGCCATCGACGACTTCCATCAACAATTGAAAACACTTAAGTATATTCATCCAACCCCTAAATATCAGTGATCAGAGATGTCTTATGGTCGAACCAACTCTTCACCATTTTTTCTGATCTATCCATCGGTCGTCAAAAATTTCTCTTGGTGAATTTCTAACAGTTCACCAAACTTGTCGATCTCACTATTAGCCATCAATTGATTTTATTGTTGAACTTCACACTTAGGAAATTTTTTGACCTTTCTCTGATTGATCTGAACCGTTGATCTGATCCATTTCACAACCCTTGATTTAATCATGTTCATCATTTTTTTCAACCTTTCAAATGACCAAAACATTATGATTTTTTTAATTTATCATAGTGCATCCTAGTCGTCGATCTCAATTTCAAGAGAGATCTCAGTCGTTGATTAGCCAAAATTCCTCTAACTCTACAAATGGCCATTAAAACTTGAATATACAACAAATAATTTTACCAATTCACTCTGGTTCGATCCCATACAAGATTAGTGTTTGAACTAGAAGATTTGATACCATAATGTAACGTACATGGCCCCCAACTAAGCAACATTATGTGCAAAAAATCATTAAATTATTAATATTTACTGCTATTCAAATTCAAGTAGCTTACCAACAGTAAATCACACACATATTTGACCATTTGAATTATACTATGGTAGAATCCCCAACCACCTGCTAGTCTATGCCATGTGAAAATTTTGAACCGTATAAAAAATTAAATCATACAGAAACTCTGCAAATTCCCAGATTCATACAACATAATAATAAAATACATAGGCAACACACACACATGAAAAACCCATTAAAATAAATGCATAAATAATAATGCAACATGTAGTTTCACACACAATTGACACTTATCTTTGATAATAAGACTACCAACTACATGAAAACCTTCCACGCTCCTCCCAGCCTTAGACCACGCTGCTCAAAACCCCTAACAGTGGGTCACCCCCGAGCTGGGAATAAACTCCACCCAGGTAAAGGAATTCTTAACCAAGTTGTTTTATCTCAGACAACAGGAAAAACTCTCTCACAGATGAAAACTCAAACTAACATCCTATAGTCCCTAATTCCCCACATGCTTGTCCCACCCTAGGAAATGTGCCCCTTCTCTACTCAGTAGTCCTTTGACTGCCCCATTTCCTTTATGGGGTATCAACAGCAGGTTAGATAGGAAGTCTCAGAGCCATGTAGCTACAGTTTAGCACCTTCGGGAAAATAATTCCCAATAATTCTCTCACCCAGACATAATTTATCATGGGCCTGACAACCCTTATCTTCATTCCAACTCTTAATTTAACCAAGTACAGGAAATAGGTATAGGTACATTACTGGATCGGGTAAGGTACAGGTACACTGCTAGTGACAGAGAGGTACGGTGGGAAGCTAAAATCCATGAGTCCAAGAATGGAGGAATGATGGAATCCCCCCAAAATGCACTAATTCCAAACTCTTTGTATGCATGTGCCCAACTTGACGCTTGTAAGGTTGAGATCTACTTTCGCCTACTTGTCCCCATCCTTAGAACTTAGGATAAAAATAATTATCCATACTTTATATTTTAAGGAATATTAATATAATACTGCTTTTTGGATTAATCTCTCTAGATTATCCCCTTGTCCTTAACATTTATCCCCCTTTCCCTAACTATTGGAGTTTTGGTGTAGACCTCTTTCCCTCAGGCTGAGATCCGCGTAGGATCTTCTCTAAACAATGACAAGGGTTAACTGAACTCCTTGTTTAAACCCGCAAAGGATTTCAGGTCTCACGGGTTGGAAACCTCGAATACAATGCCATAGCCCTAGGAAATAGCCAAAACATGAAATTGTGAATGGGCTTAAGGTGTAAGCCCCCTCTTCAGTCCTTCTTCCAATATGACCACAGCCAAGCCTTCATGCAAGCACCTTTCACAACTCGCAACTTCGTGAGTTGGAGCACCAACCTCTCGTGCTCTTCCCTTGCGAATTCCCGAAACCTGATATGTCAACGAAGGTTGAATCCACCCAACACGATGGGTGCACACCACCTGTCACCATTGTTTACTTTGCTTACAGTGTGGGTCCTTGCCACCTGTTCACACGAGTCATCATATTTCGCAACTTGAGAGAACAGTGAACAGTCGTTCCTCCCCCTCTATGGATCCCCGACTCTGAAGTCATACCCTTGACGATATATACAGTTGTGTGCCTCCTGTTGGGCTCCGGATTTATAACATTTTCTTGCTGGTTCTTGAAGATATTGTTTACTCTCCTGAAGTCTTTTGTTTAGCAAATGGAATTATTTCTGTTCTATTCATATTCTGTTACACATATATGTTCTGTTGTATACATAAATCATGAAATACTTCCAAAACCACAAATGAGCGAAGAATTCAATTATAAATGCAACAATAATCCTCTTCTGCGGAGAATATCTAAACTTTGCAAAAATGCAGGGTGTTGGCTTGTAGTGGATAATAGTTATGATTATTTTATATGGGTTGAAACATACTTGTGTAGAGGCTCCACACATTATCAATGTATTCTCTTTTTCTAAAATCTTATGGTATGATGGGCTGCATATCCTTCTGAAGTCGAGGGCCTTGGAGTACAACTGCTCAAAACACAAGATAATATCCCAATATGTGCTTCAATCATTGGACAAAAGCTTGCTTTGTATTCACTGGAGCTTGGCCCTGAATGGGTGAAGGAAAGGGTTTAAAAACAAAGATATAATTTTGGATGCACTGTCACCTCTTGGTGCAAATGTTGTAAAGGGTGGACAATGAGCAATTTATCTCTGGGCAAAGTTACCAAGTGGTGCTTCTGATGATGCTGAAGTTGTTAAATGACTTGCAAAAAGACATGGGGTTATTGTTATCCCTGTTAAGTGCTAGTAGAGGACCGGGGTATGTTCATGTTTCAATTGGTGGCTTTGCTGAGGAGGACTATAGTGTTGTTGCAGCTAGACTTAGAAAGGGCATGGAGGAGCTTTTTCCACCATGTGTTCTTCTGCCACTTCATAAATTCGTGCATGTATAACGCAGGGGGAAAACTGTTTGTGCTACTGAATCGAAACATGTGTGTTGGACTTTGAATCGTTGGTTCTCAACGAGCACTCAATAGATAGAATTTTTCTATGCCACTTCACATATATAGATTCGTGCAGGGAAGAAAACGGTTTTGTCAAAAATATGTAATCTCATGACACGGGTTAAGTCAATCTTGAATCGTTTGATTATGAAAAACGTGTCTCATTCCCCGGTGGTACTCTTAAAACCGTTTTGTAACTACTTGGGCGCAAAGCCATGCATTGTGGGGGATCTGAAACGTTATATATAGAGTTTCTATG
>ML779334.1:2359573-2371119 GCA_009831015.1 Picea engelmannii
TAGCTTCTTCCAACAAGTTTCTTTTAGCAGTCCAGGGATTAGTTTGACATTTCTTTAAACCCCCTCTTCAACCCTGCATTTCTTGTGTTGGTTCCTCTAAGTCTACCTTCCCGGGTTGACAATTAAATGTTGATTCATATGTTATATATCCAGCTCGACATTTTTTGTGCCGTTGTCGGGGAGGTACTAAAGAGGATTGGAGAGTGGGCTCCGAAGTTTTGCCAAGTAGATTTGATTTCTGCAAGTATTTCTTTAGAAGTAAAGAGTACTTTCAAATTCATTAGTATAAAAGTGGTTCATTTCAACAATGTTAGATTACATTCAGCAACAAAGAGGTTTTCATTTTAGTAGATTTTATTCAATAGCAACAGAGTCTTGATTTCAGCAGTATTAGATTTGATTCAACAGTTGAGTTCATCAGTATAAGAGGGTGTGCATTTGATTCAGTAGAAGCAAATTTCCATTCAGCAAGAGTGCATTTTATTTTATTTCAATCTAGTGTCGGTTTCAGAATTATTATCAGTTGATGTGACTTTCAAAGTTTTTAGCAAACCACCTACAACAAAAGAAAAACCACAAAAAAATTGACTCATGGATTCAAGATTAAATGAACGGAAGAAGAGATTGTTGCAGGAACTTTCGTGCATCTTGCAGGAACTTGAAGAGATCTCTGCAGCTCAAGAGATGGAGGGGGAAACATTTGATTCTGTGGTTCTGTGTGAACACCTTTTCCAGCCTACAGAGAACAATGAGCAATTAGAAACTCCAGCAGCAACAGAACATGGTATAATCATATTGAACATTGGTTTCAATCTGTTCTACAGCCTTCAGGTGCTCTTCTTCTTTAGCAAATCTTGGAAATCAAGCGACCGATGTTGCTTGCTCAGCATGCCTTGGTAATTATACATCTATATCTTCTATCAAAGGGCATGAATTCATTATTGATTCTGCTAAGACAGTGGCTACATTGGTTATTTTCCTATACTTAAAGAAATGTTTCATTTCTTTAAGTAGGTAGGTAGGATAGTGAATAAAAGATAGCACCTTTGAATAGTTTATGTTTGCTGCAATAAAAAAGCATCAGCTGAAATAAAAAGTGATTGAAGATTTTCCATCTAAATGATGAATGAATGAGTTGACAGCATATGCTCAGAGTACAAGGATTCTTCTCAGCAGTTTCCATTAATCAAGATGGACAGTTCCTGGGACTGTTAACATTCTATTACTGTGCCAGTGTTAAAGAGGTGAATTCGTTTGCATGAGGACATGCAAAAGGATAGGCAAGGGGGGATGTTGGGCTCCGGATTTATAAGATTTTCTTGCTGGTTCTTGAAGATATTGTTTTCTCTCCTGAAGTCTTTTGTTTAGCAAATGGCATTCTTTCTGTGCTATTCATATTCTGTTACACATATATGTTCCGCTGTATACAGAAATCATGAAATACTTCCAAAACCACAAATGAGCGAAGAATTCAATTATAAATGCAACAATAATCCTCTTCTGCGGAGAATATCTAAACTTTGCAAAAATGAAAGGTGTTGGCTTGTAGTGGATAATACTTATGATTATTTTATATGGGTTGAAACATACTTGTGTAGAGGCTCCACACATTATCAATGTATTCTCTTTTTCTAAAAKCTTATGGTATGATGGGCTACATATCCTTCTGAAGTCGAGGGCCTTGGAGCACAACTGCTCAAAACACAAGATAATATCCCAATATGTGCTTCAATCATTGGACAAAAGCTTGCTTTGTATTCACTGGAGCTTGGCCCTGAATGGGTGAAGGAAAGGGTTTAAAAACAGAGATATAATTTTGGATGCACTGTCACCTCTTGGTGCAAATGCTGTATAGGGCGGACAAGGAGCAATTTATCTCTGGGCAAAGTTACCAAGTGGTGCTTCTGATGATGTTGAAGTTTCTAAATGACTTGCAAAAAGACATGGGGTTATTGTTATCCCTGTTAAGTGCTAGTAAAGGACCGGGGTATGTTCGTGTTTCAATTGGTGGCCTTGTTGAGGAGCACTACAGTGTTGCTGCAACTAGACTTAGAAAGGGCATGGAGGAACTTTTGGCGCCATGTGTTCTTATGCCACTTCATAAATTCGTGCATGTATAACGCAGGGGGAAAACTGTTTGTGCTACTAAATCGAAACATGTGTGCTGGACTTTGAATCGTTGGTTCTCAACGAGCACTCAATAGCTGGCATTTTTCTATGCCACTTCACATATATAGATTCGTGCAGGGAAGAAAAATGTTTGGTCAAAAAGATGTAATCTCATGACACGGGTAAAGGCAATCTTGAATCTTTTGATTATGAAAAACGTGTCTCATTCCTCGGTGGTACTCTTAAAACCGTTTTGTAACTACTTGGGCGCAAAGCCATGCATTGTGGGGGATCTGAAACGTTATATATAGAGCTTCTATGCTTGGGAAAATGGGATGGACGGAGTATAGATGTGATAGAAGAATGGAACAGAGATCGAATCTCCAAGCACTGTATTGTTCTTATTTTCAATAAAATAGTTAAGAGTTCCATTAATTCGATTTCTGTTATCTCAAGTTTGTTGTGAGTCATTCCTTTTCCAGTATGCGTTGATTTAAAGAACGGTCTGTTGACAGAGAAGGCAGGGCCCCCTTCTATGGAAACGGAGCTGTGTATATTGCATTTACAGTAGACTCCATCTTCAGATTTGAACACCATATTTCAACAAAGATTCAATTCCAATTTACATTGCCTGTTTTCTCATTGATTTAATAGAACAAAAATAACATTTCATTTGATTGTAACAGAGGGTTTATCATTTCAAGATTCAAGTATAGACGTTATCTTTTTCAGCCATTGATTTCATTTTTTAGTTCAGACTTCTTAACATTCAGGAACTAGCCTAGATATCTCATGAGATAGAGAAGTTTCCTTTGATTACAGTAGAGGGTTTCATTGCATTATAAAATAGAAGGTTGTTGAGTTGTGTGGAGTAATAAGTAGCAAGAACTTAATTGTTTTCAACCATCAGTGTGCAGTAGACCTTTTACATGCATATGACCATTTTTACAGAGGAGTTTTATGAAGTTAGTACAGGGTAGTACAGAGTAGTGCAAACGAGTGAAGAACAGAGTAGAGTACAGTAGCTTCTTCCAACAAGTTTCTTTTAGCAGTCCAGGGATTAGTTTGACATTTCTTTAAACCCCCTCTTCAACCCTGCATTTCCTGTGCTGGTTCCTCTAAGTCTACCTTCCCGGGTTGACAATTAAATGTTGATTCATATGTTATATATCTAGGTCGACACCTCCCTCGACCCAATGGTCCTGGCTATGTCAGGATTTTGCAACCTGGGAGTTCGCAACTCTTGATTCCAACCTTGAACTACTCCACTTCCTGATCCCCGATATGGTGAATTCACATACGAGATCAACGGTCCTCGTTGATCTAGATATAATGGTCATTAATCCTCTTGAGCTTATGGGTGTTGAAAGACTCTCAATCTTAATCCCTCCATTGGTCTATCAGATCCAATGGCCTACGGAACTTTGACACTTCTCCTTGAATCAATTCCACCATCCATTTCAACTCCACGAGGACTTCTTGCCAAATGACGTGGCGTCCTCCCTCCTAAACTTGACTTCTGTGAGATAATTTTGACCTCTGCCTCCCTTTGAACACTTCAGAGGTTCTATCCCTTCTGAGCTCTCACTTACAAACTCAAGGCTTCCAAAAGGGTCTCTGCATTCACTCCTTGCTGTAAATTTTCAAATAACCTCAGGTTATTTGAACCTTCTAACTCTGCGCACTCTTTGCACGACTCTGTGCCTTGCTAGCACGTCTTCCTATAAATACAATTTGAACCTCCTCTAAGAGTTTTGAGATGAAACTTAGAGTCTGGTCGTCACACTTCTTGTGGACCCTCCACTGCACTCTTTGCAGGTGTTATAGCCCTAAAATGCACCACACAGGCTTACCTGGCATCAGGACAACTCATGTCTCTTCCTTGCCAAAGCCATGCTGAATAAAACCCTGAAAAACCACTTAAAGTAAGCAACCCACACCCTAACCTAACACTGGGCATGTTAGAACGCTTGCTGGCCTTCTACTGCACGCGTTGGAATGCTAGCTGGCCCACTACAGCCCGCGTTTACCTAACAAAGAAAAAAATCAGGAAAGTTTCCGTCGGGACGAAAAGCTTTGGGTCAATTAACTGGAACTCCCATCCATGCATGGCCGAGAGTTCGTCTAAAACCCTATCTCCTTCTAGCCTATAAAAGAAGGGGTAGGGGTACTATTCAATAGGAGTAAAATCATAGCAAAGAAACTCTGCCCAATTGCTGAATCCGTTTTGTCCCAACCCTTTAGCCTTTCCTCAAGCTTTAGGAGAATTCAAGAAAAGCAGTTGGAGGACAAAGAAGAGGAGGAGCCCAGGATCAGGATCGAGGAANGGTGGTCGGTCTCTATAATCATTGTAAGTTGGTTCATATTGAGATTAATAAAAAGATACTTTTCCCGTCCCAAATACACGAGTTTTATATGTTTTATTTGATTTATGTTTAATCTCTAACCCTCTAGTAGAACAATACCATGCATGCGTAGTTTTGTATTGATTGCAGGATCGCTTTTTTTTTGGAAGGAGCAGCAGAAGTAAGGAGATAAAGCTCAACGGAGGATCTACACCAACCGTCGATAAAAAGGTTAGTTGGTTCTTCCCTTGTTTGCTTGTGAAAAAGGGTTTTAGGTTGGGGTAGAAGGTTAAAGGTTATTTCTGAAGGGTCATGATCTGCATGCAAGTTTAAGCCCTAGCTTGCTAGTCCGTAGGGTAGAATAACCCCACAACAGAATTGGCGACTCCACTGGAGATATTTACTCTTAGGGTTTCCCGAATTCAGTTAAAGGTTCTTGGGTAGTTCAATGAAGTTGAGTTTTTTGTTTCTTTGTTGTTTTTGTTTTCTGTTAGGTCAAAAGCTAGTAGGGAACCTGGTTATCAATACCAGTTTTTCCTTGGTTGTTGCTTGACATTGATTCTCAGGACACACAGAGGTACACGCGGCCTGTAGAAGGCCTATACGTGTGTAACCCGTGCCCTAACCTTCTACAGCCCGCGTTTGAACGCCTGTTGTAGTGGTTTCAGTAGCGTGTAGAGCCCAGGAAGCTTAAGAGGCAGGCTCCTCTTCCCTGTCAGAAGTTTACCTTCTCAGGGGGATTTCTGGATCCTGTCTGGGTCTTGATTGGTTTATTGTCTTGTTTTCAGTTTGCCTTATTGTGTTGGTTATCCTTTGCATTTGTTTTCTTTTTTGCAAATTTTCTTTTTCTGTTGAAATAGAAGCATCCAAGCCTGTTAGAGACCCTGGTTGTCAGTACCAGAGGCCTTTTTTCAGGTCTGGGCTGCCTGTGTATTGTTTTGTCTCAGTTTTTATATAGACCCACGGCCTGTTTAGGCTTAGCCCGCGGGTACCTGCGCGCTGTTGTAGCTCAGCACGCGTTTGCACACATTCTGTCTTGGTGACAGTCGCGATCTTTATTGGTAGTTTTTCAGCCTGGGTGGGGCAGTCAACCCCTTCTGTGGTAAGAAGAGCTCCTCTTAGGGGTATAGAGTCTGGAGCTGCACAGTCAGCAGGTTAGTGCATCTTATCCTTTGCCTGTGTTTGTTAGTTGATGTTTTGATAGAAAAGACAAAAGAGAAAAAATATTTGTTTTATGGTTTTTAGGCAAGTGTTAGAATCGGTGTTGTCTTGATTGCTTTTTCGCATTTTGTGCTTTGATTCTTTTTTCGATATGGGATTTAAGCCAGAGTTTTCTATTCATTCTCTTGGTTTTTTTCTTGCCAACATTTTTCCTTGTTGCGTTATTTGGCAATAAAATAAAATAAAATAAAATAAAATAAAAAATCTTGTTTCATTTTCTTCTTGATTTGAAGATTGTGTTGTTGCATCAGTAGCTTGGAAAGAAGTCTTTTTTCATAAGTTTTTGCAGTGCATTTAGAGTCTAAGTAGCTCGCAGATCTGAGCGAAAGTCCTTTATATTTACTGCATGAAATCTTAGTAAATCTGAAAAGAAAAGAAGTCTTTCTTGTTGAAAAGTTGTTGGTTTTGCATTTTAGTAAAAGTTGTTGTTTCCAAGCATTTCATGTTCATTTTGCTTTGAGTCTTTTTACACACCATCAGTTTCACTTTTGTACCTTTGTGACTTAAAAATCCCATTAAAAGAAATGCTAATTAAAAGAAATTAGACTTTTCTGTTTATATGGTGCATACACTAGCTCAGGAATAGGGCCTTGGAATAGGTTGGAGAGTAAATTCTCCAAGGCCACCCAAACTAAACATTGGAGTCTGTCAATAGGGAGTGTAGAAGTCCAGTTACGGAAAGTTATTCAGGACCCCCCTCTAACATAGGGGCTAAACACGAGGTCGCGTAAGGAAAGGTCGCGAAGATAACCCCTCCAAAGCTGGACCGAGCGTTGTGGAGAACACATATAGAGGATTTGTTAAGGGATTCCGTCGTTTGCATTTTCCACGGGGCTTCGTGGGTCTCGAATCCGTTCGAGGTCCTCAGTTGTCTTCCGAACCATTTGATCTCGATACCCTTGACAGGTTTCGGGCTTGATACCTTGCTCATTGTGGTCTACCCAACTACCAACTGTACCCGCCTGGTGATTATTCACGTGCTGGCAAACTAGTTGCCAATCTTTTCTAGGGACATACACGGGTGACTGCGGGGGTATACTGCGGTACCTGGGATAGACATCGGGCCACACTTTGCAGAGTATACCCGGAGGGTGCTTCCATATTCGAGTTGCACTTGCACCGGTAAGTTTCTCTAGTGTTGGTTGTTGTAACTTTTCTTCCAACTAGTTTAGTGCTTGCTTGATTTATCTTCTAGGGGATTTCTTTTAGTGAGTATTATTGTTTGTTCATGTAGAAGACCGTAGAGTGTCGTGAATATTCTCACACAGTGGAGGATTCTGAGCTCCGCCGGTGACGAAGGCTTCTGGGCCTGCCACTGGTTATACTAGAGCCACCCCCGCCACCATTGAGGCGGAAGCTAGACCATCAAGGGTCTTTCGAAGCAACTGGGGCTTTTGAGCCCGAACAACCCCCCGAGGGATCGACCGCCAATATTGGATTGGTTGAAACCTCAAACACTGATACTTGGCTGAATATTATTGTACCAATTCAATTTTACGAAAGCCTGTCAGTGCCTAACCCAGTTATGGAACCAAACTCTGTTACTTCCTCTGGGAATTCTTCCATTCCTATCACTGTTGTTACCACAGGAGAATCTTCTCCTAACTTGCCTTTGTCGACGGTCTGGGCCACCATGGTCTCGGCCGCAACTACATCGCACAGTGGACCGACCCCATCTATCGTGGCGGCCACACCTCCTTACACACCTAGTGCGACATGCGCTCCATTTTCATACGGTATGCCTAGTTCAGGTACAAGTCTTCTACTCACTTCTTCCACTTTACAGAATTTGGGTATGGGGGCAGGGAGCTCTAACGCTCCTCTGCAAGGTCAACCCGGGGGCATTCCTGTCTCGTTCAATGCTTTTCCTTACGCTGGAGTTCATATCCCTCCTTCGTCCCCTTCTCTTGGGGGATTGCATCAGCAGTCCACCGAGAAACCTGTACACACAAGTTCATTTGGAGTCAGGAGTCAATGAACACCTGCGCAAACTCTGCCGGTAGGTTCGTCTCCATTTTTTTGGAACGGGAGGTTTGGTAATAACGCTTTCGCATGCACTACTTTCCCATTTGGGGGCACACCCATTTTTGGACAGTCTACACCGGCACAGGGTACTATTCCTACGCCAGGGGCACATATACCAGGACCTTGGAACTCAGCACAAGGATCCATTCCATCCTCTGGAATGTCATTCTGGGTTAATTCTTTCCACAGCCAATGGAACCCCGGACAGACTTCTATGCCTTTTCCATCAGGACCGACATGGAGTAATCCGTCCCAAAGTCCGTCAAACACAATGAATGCCCAACATCCTATGTCCTTCATGGGGAATCAACAAATGATGTCTCCTCAAATGAAAAACCCTTACGCTGGTCAGGGCCACGGTTTCTACCCAAACCCGGGCCAGCAGCCAAACTTTTCCTGGCAACCTGGTGCCAGTCAAACTCCAGGACCCTTTTATCCGAGCTATCAGCAGCAACCTAAACTACCATTCTTGGCGACGTTACACTTGCCAGATTTGACACGGTTGTTAAATGATCCTATCTGTCATGATCTGCGTTGGCCTCCTATGCCAACGAAGTTGCCTTTGGACATCCCAAAGTTCGAGGCCAAGCCTAACGAAGATCCAGGTGATCACGTGACTACTTTCCACTTATGGTGCTCATCTAACTCTCTGAAAGACGACTCCGTCCAGTTGCGATTGTTTCAACGCACTCTTATTGGGAGTGCCGCGAAATGGTACATAGAGCTTGATCATTCACAATATTCTTCTTTTGGCGAACTGGCAATGGCCTTCCTCAACCATTTCCAGTTACCTGTGAGATACGATGCTGGCACATAATTGCTAGCTAATTTCGAGCAGACGACCGCAGACCATATCTCAGATCATATTCGAGAGTGGCGACGTTGAAAGAGTCTTATCAAGGTACCTGTCCCACCAGCATTCCTTCTTGAGTGGTTCCTTAAGTCTTTAGTTCCAAAGTTATCCAAAGACGTCGCAACTTCAGGGGTTTTCTCCGAGGAGGATGCCATCATGAGGGCTCAACAGTTTGAGCTTATCTATTCTCAGTCTGGTCTATTATAAAACATCCTGCTGGATGCACCACGATCAATTCTAGACAAAACCAAACAGAGAGCCGGACCACATGCCGATGGTATAGTTGGTTCAGAACAAACCAATCCCGTTGAGCAATTGACAAAACAATTGCAACAGTTATCTATACAACACTCAGCGACCAGCCAGACTACTGCTTTGGCTTCTCCTCCTAAACAAACGTCGGAAGTACACTCCGTATAGACGACTAACCCAAAGGCCAACCAGTAGCCCGAAGGGAAGAAAAAACAACGCAAGAAGAGTAAGGGGGATAAAAAACCAACTGATCATGCTAGCGAGGGCACCATGGAAAAGAGGAAGGCGAGGTATCCGTGCAACTTATGTGCGGAATACCACCTGACCCATCTATGCCCTCGACTTGCGGAGGCTCATAATTTTGTCACACAGTAATAGCAAGTTGTGTTGACTAATCCCTTTCAGCATGGGCAAAATCTAACTCAAGCCTCTGCAAGTACCGAAGGGGGAAGCCAAGAAAACTGCCCTCCCTTAAACAATTCATCTTCCGCAAACGTATATATGGTGAAAAGTGATTCTTTCATAACGACTAGAGCACACGACTATAGAAAACCAAGAACCCCTGAGAAAGGAAAAGAAGTCGAGATCCCATTTCTTCCTCTATAGATTGAAAAGATGTCGGGTGAAACGATGACACGCATTCGAAAAGGTGCGTTCAAGCGCGCTTCTCATAATCCAAATGCAAGGGCCGCCCAGAACTACTCTGTGGTGGAAGATTTATCACAAACCCCTTGTGCTATGTCCTCTTTGGAGGTCCTCCAAAGTTGCCCTGCTCAGAGGAAAGCCTTTTTGACTGCTTTAGGCTCTACTGAGACTTGTAACTCGGGTACCATCATGTTAGATACGACTGACTTAAAACCTCGTTTGCCTTACCACGTCGCATTCCAGATAGTAGTGGCTCATCCCACGAAAACTTTTACATGGAATATCTTCCGCACGATGGTAGACGAGGGCGCTTCGACTTGCGTCATGTCGTTAGCATGCTAGAAAGCCATTGGTCAACCTGATTTGTCTCCATCACCTACTCTCCTAACTACGTTCGATGGTCATTCTTTCCGACCGCATGGCATCATTCCTTCTTTCCCTGTGTAGTTAAGGGGAAAGACCATGTGCGTCGAAGTAGAGGTAGTTGATGCACCCATCGACTACAATATATTGTTAGGTCGTAGTTGGACTTATGCAATGCAAGCGGTGGTTGCTACAATCTTCTGAGTCTTATTGTTTCCACATGAAGGCCGGATAGTGACTATTGATCAGTTATCCTTCTCTCGACCTGACCCATCTTTGGGGGCATCCACGGTTCCCATGGTTGATAATCCTCAAGCTGGTGTCGTCAACATAGGAGTTGGTTTGTGCCCATCTTTGATGGGTACTTTCGATTACCCACCTCCTCAGGGCGATGTCAAGTTTATATCGACTCACCAAAAGGCTGAGATTTTCCATGTTTCGTTGTTTCGCATGACTTACTTTCAGGGTCCATGGACTCTTCCTTCCCCATCAGCCACGATGGATGAGACAAGTCACGCAGGCATGGCCACGCCCTTGTCGGCCACTGAAGTAGCATACTCTTTGGTCCAACAAACTTCAGCTACTCCTGATCCGATTCCCACACAAGAGTTGGATCCCCTCTTGGAGCCTATTTGGGCTCAGGATTCTCTTACCGATATCGATTCGTTATATTTATTCTTTCCTTTCGATGAATCTATAATCGAAGCAATGACTGGTCCGGACAAACCCTGGGAAGATCTTCATCACAGATCATATTTCCTCCCAGAGTTACACCAAATTGAAGCAGGATAATTCACTATCACCATGACGGGAGATCAGCCTTGTCCCATTAACCTCTTATCTACACAGAATATTTATGCTGAGGGAAATATGGCGACTATCGCTGAAACGATACCTATCGATATCTCCCAAAACCCTGGCGTCATGGAAAATGTCTTCGTCGGAGCGGATTTCTCCCCCGAAGAGATTCAGATTTACACAGATCTTTTTAAGGAATTCCGCGATGTTTTTTCTTGGTCTTACGAGGAAATGCCAGGCATTGATCCAAAAATAGTTGAACACGAAATCACTACGTATCCTGATTCTAAGCCTGTTCGACAGAAACTTCATCCAGTTAATCCTAGGAAAGAAGCAGCCATTAAGACAGAGGTTGAGAAATTGCTTAAGGCAGGGTTCATATACCCTATTCACTTGACCCAATGGGTGTCAAACCCCATGTCGGTCGATAAAAAACAAGGCACGATTCGTGTCTGTATTGATTTCCATGATTTGAACAAGGCATGTCCCAAAGATAATTATCCAACCCCATTCATCGACCATATCATTGATGAGTTTGCTGGTTGCGAAGCCTTTTCATTCATGGATGGTTTTTCGGGTTATAACCAAATCCAAATCAAACCCGAGGACCAACACAAAACGGCATTCATTTTTCCGTGGGGTACATTCGCCTATCGAAAAATGCCTTTTGGTCTCAAGAATGTTGGAGCCACTTTCCAGCAGGCCATTTCTTTTGCGTTTCACGACCTCAAACATATAGTCAAGGCCTATCTAGATGATTTAGCATCACGCTCTCGCAAGCGAAAAGATCACCCAACACACCTCAGACTAATCTTCGAACGCTGTCGCTACTTCCGGATTCGCTTGAATCCCAACAAGTGCAGCTTTTGCGTCACGTCAGGATGTTTGTTAGGTTTCATAGTGTCAACCACAGGGATCATGGTCGATCCTCTCAA
>ML779334.1:2371169-2411782 GCA_009831015.1 Picea engelmannii
GTTCCTTTTCTCTGGGACGAAGCAGCGCAACGCTCTTTCGACACATTGAAACGTGCCCTTACAACTACACCTCTGCTACGGCCACCGAATCATAACAAGGATTTCCTATTATATCTGGCTGCCGCAGAGTCAACCATAGGCATGGTTTTAGTTCAGGAAGATGATTCATTTTCTGAATACGTGATCTATTACCTGATCCGAGGCCTCGTAGGACCGGAACTTAACTATACACATCTCAAAAAACTTGCATTGGCAGCAGTACATGATGTTCAACGGTTCCATCACTATGTTCTGTTTCGCAAGACCACTGTCGTAGCTGTCATGAATCCATTCCAATACATGTTGACACGATGAATTATCGGCAAAAAAATCAGTAGATGGATGGTAATCCTCCAAGAATTCAACTTAGACTTCGTTTCAGCCAAGTCCAAAAATTCGTTGGTCTTCGCAGAACTTATCTCAGAACTTCCGGTTGAGTCAGGTGACGTTGTGCCTGAGGAATCGCCTATCCGGGCGGATATGTTTTTGATCGAATCATCTGACCCCTGGTACGGAGATATACTGATCTATCTCCAGACTTTGAAATGTCCTACCTCTGCTTCTCGTGATGAGCATCGGCGGATATGCCATCAAGCCAAGAACTATCTCATACTCAATGATACGTTGTATCGGAGAGGTGTAGACTGTATCTTGCGTCGATGTCTCACTCATGAGGAGTCTGTCATAGTGCTCAACGATTTTCATACAGGATCTTGTGGCGGTCACTTATCTGCGTTAGCAACAACCCAAAAAATCTTACGAGCAGGTTACTTTTGGCCCACGCTTATCAAAGACTGTATTGAGTCGGTCAAGAAGTGCCATCCGTGCCAAATCTTATCACGGAAGATGAGGGCACACCCAACTCCTATGTTTCTTGTTATCACCATCGGTCCCTTCACTAAGTGGGGGATTGATTACACTACTTGCAACCCCCCATCAGCCAGAGGGCATCGCTATATCATTGTGGCTGTCGACTACTTCACTAAGTGGGTCGAAGCTATGCTGAAGTTCAAATATGATGGAGAGACTGAAGCCCTCTTCTTATTTAACCAGATTATCGCACGGTTCGGAGTCCCGAGAGAGATTGTTACTGACCATGGCAGTCACTTTCAGAACCAAATGATGTCCGAGTTAATATCAAATCTTGGGTTACGACAGGAACACTCATCACCTTACTACCCCCAAGCCAATGGGCAGGTGGAAGTTGTTAACAAAATGCTTAAGACAATGCTACAGTGAACCATCAACTCAGCCAAGTCAAACTGGAATTTGATGTTATACTTGGCATTATGGGCTTACCAAACATCAGTTAAGACTGCAACTGGTTTTTCACCTTTCCAACTCATTTACGGGCTGGAGGCAGTCTTGCCCATCGAATGCCAAATTCCATCTCTAAAGTTGGCAGTACATTTATTGCCAGACACTTCTCCACTTGAAGAATGGTTAGTACACCTAGAGCAACTTGATGAACAGCGTCGTGATGCAGCACTGGCCAACGAGGCTCATAAACATAAGGTTAAGTGTCAATATGATAGGTCTGTTCGTCCTCAGGTTTTCTCTCAGGGCGACCTTGTCCTGGTTTACGACCAAGATAAGGACCCTCTGTGGGTAGGAAAGTTTAAACCCATGTGGTTCGGACCCTTCATTGTTAAGGAGGTGTTAAAAAAGGGCGCTTATCGTCTGGTCAATTTTGAAGGGAATGCCTTGGCGGAGCCTAGAAATGGGCTCTACCTCAAGAAGTACTACTCATAGGGTCACTGTGGGTAACTTTTTGTAACATATGTATAGTCTTTGTGCTATTACTTTCTTTCGTTTCTTTTGAAAAAAGTGTCATGGACGTGTCATTAATGTTATCTTTCGTCACTATGGCAAATGTCAAGTGAGTCCGAGGTGTTCATTGGGTATGCGGACGATGCTAGTTGACACACGCGGAGGCTTGCTTCCGCATCTTGGGTAATCTTTACACCACAGGGTCAGTTGTTATCTTCCGGAGGGATATGCTTAGGTAACACCACAAACAATGTTGCTAAGTATAGTGCAGTTATTGAGTTGCTTCGTGACGCTTTGTCATTGGGTATCTCTCGTCTCCGGGTCTATCTAGACGCTCAACTGGTTGTGTCGCAGCTAAACAGAATATACCGTGTGCATGATCCTACTTTACACCGAAGATTCCTTAGGGTACATCTCTTGGAACACAACTTTGATTATATTACATGTTTCCATGTTCCTAGGAGTCTAAATCAAATTATGGATACTCTAGCTAATCACATTTTAGATTGGCATCTTGCTCACATATAAAAAGATCATGATCATACACATGTAAATACATTTTTTTTCAAACATAATCCATAAATACACAGAAAAGAAATAAAAACCATATATAAATATCCGAAAAAGCTCTGACTACATAGATGGGCGCAAGTGCCTCAAAAAATGGGAACCATAACGGGTCACTGGGGCTTATGCCCTCAAAAAATATATATACATATCGGTGCTCAAGGCACATCAAAGTCTACAAGTCTGTTCAGGCCCTATGGGCCCTGTTATAATCATACACAGCTCGTCCCAAACGCCTAAATAGTCGGACCCATGTCCGAGGTAACCCCACCATATGAGTCTGCATGGAGGGCGGTAAGTCCTCTATCTCTATCATGGAAACTATGCGAGTGAGCTCAGTGAAGTTCCGCTCAACCCACCTAAGAGCCCTCTTAGCCTCTCCTGCTGGAGGGTTCCCTGCTACTGTTTCTCCCCTGGCGGCGGCAGCTGCGGCCTCTGGCCGTGGGCGGCGCCTGTTCCGTGCAAAATCGACAGGTTGCACGGGTCCCACATCTGCATGCAACACAATGCTTCACCCATCAAAAACTTTGTTATACAAAAAGATGATATATATCTCAAAAAGACATAAAAATTACATATGCAAACAAAAAAACTGTACAAGCAGAGACTTACCCATCTCCCCTCACTCCTCACCAGGAGGCACTGGTATCGCTGGATCTCTGGAAAAGTCGCTCCCGACATATGGGTAATCCTCAATCGTCGGAATCTGTCACGACAGCCACGCAAAGAAATCATCGTTGAAGGCCTCCACGGTCCTTCCACCACCCTATCGCGGAAGCAATGTTGCCCATCTACATACTGCCGAGAAAGTCGTCGGATGTCCTCGTACTGTCATCCGAGGACTAAAGCATGGAACTCTCTCAAATAAAAATGAACAGAGGATAGTCCCGAAGCCAAAATTCATGTGTGTTCGCTGACGACAATTAGTCAATTGCCTCTTCATGTTCTCTAGCACTGTGGTACTCCAGTCATATATTTGTACATTCATGCACTGAACTGCACAGTTCATCTGAGCGCGCGAAGCCTGATGCACGGCCGCAGAGCCGGTAATCCGCCCAATAAGCGATAAAATGGTCTGGAGGGTGAGGCTAGTAATTCTACTCATGGGAACTGAGGATGATACCTGCTCGGTCCCGGCCTCACAGTACTCCACTATCAATTTCGAGACTTTGCTCGGCCTCGCAGGAAACGTCTGAAAGTTCACGGGTTCCCCTCTCCTGGAGAGGCCCGTCAGAAAGTAGATATCCTCAGTGGTGGGCACCAAGGATTGCCCCTCTATCATGAAGGCCTCTGCATCTGGGTGCCAATAGTCAACCAAGGCATTTAACAGCCTGGGTTGAGCGTGCATGAATGGACACAAGAAAAACTTCACCAAGACACACTGTGTCAGCACGGCCATCACATTCTGATCGGCAACCACTGCCTCATTGGCAGCCTCATGCTCTCTCTCTCTCCAATGAACATACATCCTGCCAAATCACAAAGCAAAAAAGGGGGAGGTTAGATCTTGCATAAGCCATTTTTCGTTACGTGGGGGGTAACCCACGGGCTGTCGAGGCGACAGTCGTGGGTACCCGCGCGCAGTCTTGACCCTGTGCACGGGTGCCTAGGGATGACCTCTTTGAGGTCGACGCCCACCCCCAAACTCAAAAAAAAACAATAAATGAAGTATGGAAATGCAAGATAAGGGAGTTTGTACTTACTTGGTCCAAGCAGAAGTCTGTTTGGTCCACTGTAGCTCCCGGAATCACGATCTCTGGCAAAGGGGTTCTTTTGACTCCAGAGTCAATTTCCAAATCAGCAATGGTGATAATGAGCTGCCAGCGTCTATTTATAGACTTTTTGGCCTCTTTTTGTCACCCTTTTGGTCCCTTTTATCAGTTTCTTTATACCAAAAACCATTTTGAGTAGTTTCGGAGTTATATGGGAGGGATGTGATCAGGTTTTGGGACATTTTTCATTGAGTTTCAGAAAATAAAAATAAAAATATACATAAGGACGGTCCATAAAAAAAAATTCAAAAAAATAAATCAACCTGAGCATATAGGGTAGGATTTCATCCCCACTGTTGCATCTCATTGCCTTTTGTTCTTACGATTTAGGATCGATCCCACCCGGTTGTGACACGGAACCGTCATATATTCTCTAGAAGTGTCGCAACTTGGTGGTAGAGCTTACCAAAACATGGATGCCCTAGGTAGTTCCTGGTTGCATTATGGTATCCATGCCGTTTCTGATAACATACTAGGCTCGGGAGTCCGTATAGTCTTTCCTGAATATGAGTTTGAGCCTCATTTGCATGAGTAGTTTTCACTCTTTGACTTACCCTCTGGACTCCCAAAACATAACGGGTCTTCTTTTAAGCCCTTTTCAGACCCTCTAAACATGAAAAGATTGTCGAGCGATCTTGTGACCCTTCAGGCTCGTTAAACTGAAATTTGAAGTCACGTCTGTCCGGCGGTAGTTTACCCCTTTTTCAGTTTGGATGGTCAACTATACGAACAAAGGAATACTCTATCGAATTTTGATTCTTTAGAAGAGTATCCTCAGGTATAATTTTATTCCTTTTTCGGGCTTGAGGGACTAAATTTACGAAAAAGAAACCCCCCCCAGAGTCTATAGTTAAGCTCTTTTCAGACTCCCTAAAATTGAAAAGATTATTGAGTGACCTTATTCTTTCACACTCATTAAACGGTCTAGAAGAACATTCCTAACGGATTCCATAGTTAAGCTTTTTTCAGACTCCTTAAAAGTGAAAAAATGGCCGAGTGATCTTGTCTTTTTCACACTCGTAAAAATGGTTTTGAATTGACGTCTAATCGGTGCCAGTTTACCCATTTTTCGAACCGAATAGACTATTGACGAAAAAGGTACCCCAATGGAGTTTCCTTTTATTCTTTTTCAGACTCTCTAAACATGAAAAATCATCGAGCTTCCCTTCTTTGGGCTTGTTAAACTTACATCGAAGGACGTTACCACTGTGTGTTCTATCAACCGCACTTGCATCCTTTACCCATCATCCTAGTAACAGTTTTCTTTTGCGTCTTAACACCTTTGGCCACTGGAGGATTTTTCCTGAGTATTATTTCCTAGAACATCAGTCTTGTCCTTGTGACTTGAGCTTGTATGTTTGTTATGCTCGTTCCTCCCTTGTAACGTAATATTCCTTTATTCTTTTTTTTTTCAAATCAACAAAAAGAACAAAAAAATCAAATATACCCCAAAAAGAGGATGGGAAAAGTATTTTCTTTATTGGTAGCATTATGATTCACCCTTGGATAAAGAACATCTATCCGTTTGATTCATCAGAATTTGGGATGTAGTACGACCTTAGGAAGCTTTGCTCGCTATATTGAGTTGTGTCCTCCACCGTTTGGTTACTCTTCCAACCACATGGAGAGTTTGTGTTGCCTCCTGCTTTGTAGACTTATGATTAACAGATATGCTGCCTGAGTCTTATCACTTGTCATGCTATTGTCCAAGGGAAGTTTGTTACTTGGCCTGAGTCGGCCACTCTGCAGTATGTCTCTTGTCCGCATACCCGGCCATCCTGAACGTCCAATCAAGTCTTTGTTCGAAATCACTGAAGCCTTCAGTCCGATCATCACGATTATCAAGTCCACAACCGACGAGCCGTCGAAGATCTCTAGGTAGTGCAGTCATATGCTCACATTACACTCCTACCCAAGTTTAGAAGATTTTGAAGTTGTTGCTCGAGCTCTGAAGAACAGCCATCAGGCCAAATCAGCTTCTGAGAGATGGATACTTTCTATGTATATCTTTATGATTTCGAGATGTAGCTCTACTGTGTATTGTTCGCGGCTACTCTTTATAGTTATTTGAAATGGATCTACAGTGTATTTGATTGGTAGCCATGGTTTTGATTTATCCCGAGCATGGGTATGCCCGCCTCGGTGAGACATTTGATATTTTTTGCAGACGGCACCTCCTGATTCCTGCTTCCTGGGCTCACTCATTCAGCATATCAGTACATATTGGTAAAGAATTGGTAATGTATTTCGGCCATCAGATGCTCTTCTGACCTCACACATTAGGGAGCATCTGTTATAACCCTAAAATGCACCACACAGGCTTACCTGGCATCAGGCCAACTCATGTCTCTTCCTTGCCAAATCCATGCTGAATAAAACCTTGAAAAACCACTTAAAGTAAGCAACCCATGCCCTAACCTAACACTGGGCGCATTGGAACACTTGTTGGCCTTCTACTGCACGTGTTGGAACGTTGGCTGGCCCACTACAACCCGCGTTTACCTAAAAAAGCAAAAAATCAGGAAAGTTTCCGCCGAGACGAAAAGCTTTGGGTCAGTTAACTAGAACTCCCAGCCATGCATGGTTGAGAGTTCGTCTAAAACCCTAGCTCCTTCTAGCCTATAAAAGAAGGGGTAGGGGTACTATTCAATAGGAGGAAAATCATAGCAAAGAAACTCTGCCCAATTGCCGAATCCATTTTGTCCCAACCCTTTAGCATTTCCTCAAGCTTTAGGAGAATTCAAGCAAAGCAGTTGGAGGACAAAGAAGAGGAGGAGCCCAGGATTAGGATCGAGGAACGGTGGCCGGTCTCTATAATCATTGTAAGTTGGTTCATATTGAGATTAATAAAAAGATACTTTTCCCCTCCCAAATACACGAGTTTTATATGTTTTATTTGATTTATGTTTAATCTCTAACCCTCTAGTAGAACAATAGCATGCATGCTTAGTTTTGTCTTGATTGCAGGATCGCTTTTTTTTTTGGAAGGAGAAGCAGAAGCAAGGAGATAAAGCTCAATGGAGGATCTACACCAACCATCGATAAAAAGGTTAGTTGGTTCTTCCCTTGTTTGCTTGTGAAAAAGGGTTTTAGGTTGGGGTAGAAGGTTAAATGTTATTTATGAAGGGTCATGATCTGCATGCAAGTTTAAGCCCTAGCTTGTTAGTCCGTAGGGTAGAATAACCCCACAACAGCAGGAGTTCTCAGAAAGAGAAACAACTGAAACTCATTCTTCCCTTATCCAGAATTCAAACATTCGACATAGAATTCTAGAGCCTATATACACACATAGCATTGAAAGAAACTGCATACATAGAATGCAAACAAGCCTGCAACATACCATTTAACAGGTAGTTCCAACAACCATAACAAACACATATATTGGAATCAAATCTTTCTTCTATTAATTCAAGTGCTCTTGTGCATGGAGAATAACAACTAAAATTCATAAAATCCTCTGTTCTCTTCTTTGCATCTCTACAGATTATGAATTCTGAATTATGTTCCAATGATACAAGTGTTGAGGGTGTCTATCATCTGTTTTCCCTCCTATACTCCTAAACTGTATAATCTATTAAATTAAATCTACCTACTTGCATTAAACATACATAAATTCCTATTACATCCGGTGGATAGGAACATACGCTCCAAAATCAATTTGGATCTTCAATACATGAATGTTAATGCACTTTCCTCCTATCCATTACATTAATGTTTCAGATTTTGAAATTCACAATGGTTTCACAAAAATGTATTTAATTGCATCTACGCGTCCAACTGTCTCCTTGGCTAGGCGCATTCCTTGGCTTCATACGATGCTCCTGCATCATACTCCCTCACTTGAAAATTTTCATGACCTCCTTCTCATGAGATCTTGTACGGTTTCTCCATGTCTTTGAATTTATGCTTCACTCTCCCAGCTGGCATATTCAATTGGATGTCCTTTCCACTTTACCAAGTATTCAAAATACTCTTTTCTCCTGGTCTTTCTGCTAATCCTCTTGTCAATTATGCTTTCCATCTGTGGCTTTTCAACTGCAAGCATTTGTTTTGTCCATTAAATCTTTTCTTGTTCATCTTTTGCTCCTGGTTCTTCAGCTCTGTAAGGGTACAAATCTGCGATATTGAATATCGGTGAGATTCCGACCCCATCGGGTAATTCAATCTCATACGTGTTTGCCCCAAATTTTCTTATGACCTTGCACGGTCTAATTTTCTTCATCTTTAGCTTGTTGTATGTTCCCCTTGGGAACCTTTCCTTCCTCAAATGCACAAGAATCAAATCACCAACTTCAAATTGAAGTTTTCACCTGTGTTGATCTTCTCTATGCTTGTACTCTTGACCTGAACTCTGCAACTGCTCCTTGATTCTTCTATGATGCTCCTTCATTCCTTCTACAAATTCCTCTTCACTAGCACTCCTGAATCTAGCTTGTTCTGAATCTTTCAATTCAGAGACTCCCCTTGGTTGCATTCCATATACAATTTGGAATGGAATCTTCCCTGTGCTTCTATTGAGTGAATCATTGTAAGAAAATTCTATGTGTGGCAAAATGTGATCCCATTGACTATGGTGTTCAGTCACTAAGCTCCTTAACAAATATCCCAAGCTCCTATTCACAACCTCTATCTTTCCATCTATCTAAGGATGATACACTGAGATAAAAGACAAGTTTTTCCCCCGCTTCTTTCATAAGGTCCTCCAGAAATGTCCCATGAACTTGGTATCTCGATAAAAAACAATACTCTTTGGCAAGTTGTGAAGTCTGACGACTTCCTTGAAAAACAAGTTCGCAATATGAGTTGCGTCACTGGTTTTCTGGCATGGTATGAAATGTTCCATCTTTGAAAATCTATCTACCACTACAAATATTGAATCATATCCCCTCTATGTCCTTGGTAGTCCTAATATGAAATCCATGCTTACTGTGTCCCATGGCCTTTCGGGTATGGGTAATGGATGATATAACCTTGCGTTCTGCCTTTTTTCCTTCGTGTGCTGACCAATTATGCACCTGTCCACAAATTTATTCACATCTGTCCTCATCCATGGCCAATAATATGAGCCATTCAACTTTGAGAACATTTTTTCATGACTGAAGTGTCCGTCCAATTCTCCGTTGTGCTTTTCCTTCAGCAAATTCTCCCTCATGGAGCATTTTGGAATACATAGTTTATTTCCCCTAAACAATAGTCCATCCTGGATCATGTACTCTGTCCATTGGCTTATGTCCCTGAGAATTGGATTCTCAGATGCCTCATATGCCTCTTTGAAATCTAGATCATCCCCGTACATTTCTTTGAGGTTATCAAAACCCAAAGTCTTAACTCTAAATTCTTTCATAAGCAAACATTTCCTGCTCAAAGAGTCAGCAACTTTGTTAGTAGTTCCAGAAATATGCTTAATCACAAAAGTAAAATTATGCATGTATTCAACCCATTTAGCATGTTTTTGGTTCAACTTCTCCTATTGAGTCATGAATTGCAAAGCGTGATTATCATTGTACAAAACAAACTCTTTTGGAACCAAATAGTGCCTCCATTTCTTCAGCGCTTGTATGACTGCGTAGAATTCTTTGTCATACGTGGAGTACTTAATCTTTGCTTCATTCAGTTTTTCACTAAAATACGCGACCAACCTGTTGTCTTGGCTTAAGACTGCTCCAATGGAAAATCCACTCGCGTCACACATGACCTGGAATGTCTTGTTGAAATCTGGAAAAACTAGAATTGATTGCTCAATGATCTTCTTCTTCAGCAGGCTTAAGCTCTTCTCTGCTTCCTTCGTCCAGTGAAAATATTTATGTCTTTTCTTCACCGTATCCATCATCGGTGCGCTAATTCAACTGAAGTTTCGGATGAATTTCCTATAGAATCTAGCCAAACCATGGAAGCTTCAAACTTCAAACACGCTCTTCAGCAATGGCCAATGCTTAATCGCCTTTATCTTTTCCAGATCCATTTTCAATTCATTAGCAGAGATAACAAAACCCAAATAAATGAGTTATGTCCTCATAAATGATGATTTATTCATGTTGATCAGCAATTTTTCTTGCTGTAACCATCTCATCACTGCAACTAAATGCTTCAAATGCTCTGCTTCAGTTTTGTTGAAAATTAATATATCATCAAGATATACAATGATGAATTTCCCAATGAAATCCTTTAGGACTTCGTTCATTAACCTCATGAAAGTATTGGTCACATTCATCAAGCCAAATGGCATGACAAGCCATTCATACAACCCTTCATTCATCTTGAATTATGTATTCCATTCATCACCTTCTCTCATTCTAATCTGATGATATCCGCTTTTTAAATCAATCTTTGAAAAAAACTTTGCTCCACTCAAGCAATCCATCAAGTCATCCATCCTTGGCAATGGGAGCCTATACCTGATGGTAATTGTGTTGATTACCCTTGAGTCTCTACACATTCTCCAGCCACCATCCTTCCTTGGGCTGAGTACTGTTGGAACAACGCATGGACTCAAGCTCTCCCGAATCAATCCTTTGTCCATTAATTCTTGGACATGTCTCTTAAATTCTTCATTCTCTTGCGGCGTCAACCTATAAGTTGCTTTGTTCGGCAAACGGGCTCCAGGTATAATATCAATGTGATTACTTATACTTCTGATAGGTGGCAACGAGCAAGGTAGTTCATCCACTACTATATCAGCAAATTCTTCCAGCAACTCCTGGATTTCTTCTGGTAAATCATCTATCCTAGTGTTATTCAAAAATATTATGGGCTTCCTAACCAAAATGAATTGTGTGTCTTCCTTCTTCTTAACTTCCTTAAGACCTTCCTTCCCAATCATGAGAAGTATGGTGTTGTTAACCTTTGGTTTCACTTCTTTATCCTTAATAGGCAGCAACATGTGCGTCCTACCATTTTTCTACAGAGTGTACGTGTTCTTTCTCCCATCATGCACCACATTTATTTCATATTTCCATGGTCTACCTAGAAATAGATATCAAACATCCATGGGAATGACATCACATAATACCTCATCTTTATATCCTCCTATTTTAAATTCAACTAAACATTGTTTAGTGACATTTACCTCATGTCCTTTTTGTAGCCAAGAAACTTTGTATGGGCTTGGATGTGCAACAGTCTCCAACTCCATATTTTCTACCATTTCCATAGATACAAGATTATTTGTGCTACCACTGTCCACTTTGACCTTTCATACCCTATCTTTGGTTTTGCAAGCAATCTGAAACAGATTGTTTCTTTGGGCTGGGTTCTCTAGCTCCTCCTCTGGCTTCAAGAGAAATTTATGCATCATTAAGGATCTTCTGCCCTCAACGTCCTCTACCTCAACATTCCATCCTTGAGCTTCAGAAATTTGAGTTTCACCACCATATTTCCTGGACACTTAGAAGACTTATGTCTGATTTTCCCACAGACAAAGCATTTCACTTCGCCTCCTCTACCTCTTCCTCTTCCTCTGGCTCAAGGTAAAGTGTTTCAGTCAGCATATTATCTCCCCTGTGAGCTTCCTCCTCTCTTAGATTAAGTTTGAGGTTTCTTCCCCTCTTCTTTAGGCGTCTGAGTTCTATCCTGGGAAATTTTCTTGCCTCTTATTTGACTTCAGCCTCGACCTCTTTGACCTTGCTTTCAGCTCAGCTTCTCCTCATCTTTTAGAGCCATATGATAAGCATCTTCTACGGTTCGAATGGTTATCATGTTGATCTCGTCTTAAATGCCATATCATAGACCATTCATATACTTGACAACTTTCTCATCATCACTTTCCTGATGACCTGCTTTGATGTTTATCTTATAGAACTCTTCAGTGTATTCTTTCGCTAACATCATATTCTATCTCAAATTTTTCATCCTCCGAAACAGATTTATTTGATAATCCCTGGGTATAAACTTGGCTTTCATTTTTGCAACCATTCTATCCTAGCTCTTGATTTTCTGCTTGCCCTTGCAATGCCTGTCAGCCTATAGTTCATCCCAACACAGTGTTGCATGCCCTTTAATTCTAGTAACGACATGTTTGACTTTCTTATCTTCCTCAACATCCTCATAGTCGAAGTGTCTGTCTAGAGCTCTAATCCAATCTAGAATCTCTTCAACATCATGGTTGCCTTCGTACATAGGAATGTCCATTTTTTTCCTAGCACCTATCCTTGCAACAACCATGAATAGGAGTTCTTCTACAGCATCTTTGACTGCAACTTCTTCTCCTTCGTTTCTAGCTTCATTTTCACTTTCATCTTTGCTGAGATATACAACATCAACTGTTCACCTCTGTGTTGTCTCCATAGCATCAAGTCTGGCATGTAATTCACACATTTCTCTTTCCATTGCTGTATCAGGTATGGGCCTTTCTCTTCCTCTCAGTGGCATGGCTGTAAAATTATTCTTTTCTCTCTGCTACAGAAAGAAAAGAATTTGTTTAGTGCTCTGATACCACAACTGGTGTGTATCAGACTCCTCCTTTTCCCCTGGCTCCCCCTACCTGCAATATACAGATAAAATTAGGCTCTGATACCACAACTGGTGCAGACCTCCTACCCTCAGGCCAATATCCACGCAGGATCTTCTCTAAACAATGACAAGTGTTAACTAAACTCCTTGTTTAAACCCACAAAGGATTTCGAGTCTCATGAGTTGGAAACTTCGAATACAATGCCATAGCCCTTGGCAATAGCTGAAATGCGAAATTGTGAATGGGCTTAAGGTGTAAGCCCCATCTTCAGCCCCTCTTCCATTATGACCATGGCCAATCCTTCATGCAATAACCTTTCGCAACTCGTGACTTTGCGAGTTGGAGCGCCAACCTCTCGTGATCTTCCCTTGCGAATCCCCGAAATGCGATATGTCAACGAAGGTTGAATCCACCCAAAACAATGGGCGCACACCACCTGTCACTGATGTTTACTCTGCTTACAATGTGGGTCCTTGCCACCTGTTTTCACGAGTCGTCATCTTTCGCAACTTGAGAGAACAACGAACAATCGTTCCTCTCCCTCTATGGATCCCTGACTCTGAAGTCATACCCTCGATGAGATCTACGGTTGTGTGCGTCCTCAATCCAACAGTCCTAGTTGTGTCGGAATTTCACAACCCAGGAGTTCGCAACTCTCAAGTCCAACCTTGAACTACTCCACTTCTCGATCCCTGATATGGTGAATTCACATACTTTATCAACGATCCTCGTTGATCTGGATCTAACGGTCACTAATCCTCCAGAGCTTATGGGTGTTGAAAGACTCTTAGTCTTAATCCCTCCACTGGTCTATCAGATCCAATGGCCTACGGAACTTAGACACTTCTCCTTGAAGTGATTCCATCGTTTGTTTCAACTCCAAGAGGACTTATTTCCAAATTACATGGCATCCTCCCTCCTGAACTTGACTTCTGTGAGACAATTTTGACCTCCACCTCCCTTTGAACACTTCATAGGTTCTATCCCTTCTGATCTCTCACTTACGAACTCAAGGGTTCCAAAAGGGTCTCTGCGCACACTCCTTGTGGAAATTTTTCAAATAATCTCAGGTTATTTGAACCTTCTGACTCTGCGCACTCTTTCCATGGCTCTGTGCTTTTCTAGCACTTATGCCTGTAAAGACAATTTGAATCTCCTCTGAGAGTTCTGAGATGAAACTCAGAGCCTGATCGTCACACTCCTTACGGACCCTCCACTGCACTCTTTGCAGGAGTTCTCAAAAAGAGAAACAACTGAAAATCATTCTCCCCTTATCCAGAATTCAAACATTCGATATAGAATTCTAGAGCCTATATACACACATAGCATTGAAAGAAAATGCATATAGAGAATGCAAACAAGCTTGCAACATACCATTTAGCAGATGGTTCCAACAACCATAATAAACACATAGATTGGAATCAAAGCTTTCTTCTATTAATTCCAGTGCTCCTGTGCATGGCGAATAACAACTAAAATGCATAAAATCCTTTTTTCTCCTCTATGTAGCTCTACAACTTACGAATTCTGAATTATGTTACAATGATACAAGGGTTGAGGGTGTATATCATCCATTTTCCCTCCTATACTCCTAAACTGTCTAATCTATTAAATTAAATCTACCTACTTGCATTAAACATACATAAATGCCTATTACATCCGGTGGATAGGAACATAAGCTCCAAAATCAATTTGGATCTTCAATACATAAATGCTAATGCACTTTCCTCCTATCCATTACATTAATGTTTCAGATTTTGAAATTCACAACGGCTTCACAAAAATGTATTTAATTGCATTTGCGCGTCCAGCTGTCTCCTTGGCTAGGCGCGTGCCTTGGCTTCATACGATGCTCCTGCATCAAGTTTAGTCCCCCATACTCTTTTACATGGTTGGTTTTCATGCATTGATGTATTTTTCATTAATATTTTCATGTGAATTCATTTACATTTACATCATAGATATACTGTCCTTTTCTGCATCCTCGCTCACCAGCCTAAGTGTATTTGTATTTACTTTTACATTTGGGGTTCGACCTATGGGTATTACATTCCCCTTCCCCTAATTTATGCAATGTCCTCAATTCAATATATACACATATACCACCAAAATTTCAAAAATCCTAAAAAATATGCAGGTATGTTTCTTGCATAGCATTCATGTGCTCCCAAGTTGCATCTTGAGGATCGTATCAAGTCCATTGGACCTTTACTAGCTCTATGGCTTGACTACGAAGTTGCTTGATCCTCTAGTCTAGTATGCACACCAGATGCACTTGAAAGGCGCCTTCTTTCTCCACCTGAATCACATTCTAATCAATGACATGATTAGTATCAAGTATATACTTTTTGAGCAATGATACATGGAACACATTATGAATAGACATTGATGCAGGAAAGGAAATCATGTATGTTATAGGCCCAATCCTCTCTAGGATTTCAAATGACCCATAATAACAAGCTGCCAACTTTGAACAATTTCCGAACCTCAAGGGACTTTTGTTGCCATTTACTTTCATGAATACATGGTCGCCCACTTTAAATTCCCTATGAGTTATGCCCTTATCAGCATATCTTTTCTTCCTATCTTGGGCAACCTTTAAATTCTGTTTTGTTTTCAACATTTTCTCTTCCATTTCTATGAGTAATTCTGACCCAACCACTACTCTATTTATTGGGTTGTCCCAACTTACTAGTGTGTTTCACCTTCTGTCATAAAGTGCCTCAAATGGGCTCATCTTTAGAGATGCTTGGTACCCATTTTTATACGAAAAATCTACTAAGTGTAGGTAGTCTTCCCATTTTTATGGTTTATCCATCACATACATCCTCAATGTGTCCTCAATCACTTGGTTCACCCTCTTTGTTTTTCCATATGATCTGGATGATAAGTTGTGCAAAAATTCAAATTTGTTCCAAATCCCTTAAATAATCCTTTCCAAAAATTTGATGTAAATTTTGGATCTCTATCAGACACAATTCTCTTGGGTATACCATGTAGTCAAGCAGTTTCTCTCATATAAATATCAACAATGTTGGATTCCTTGTGAGTGAGATTTACTGGAATAAAATGGCTAGATTCAGTAAGCTTATCCACCACTACCATGATAGAATCATGTTTCTTGTTTGTTCTGGGAAGTTTAGTGATGAGATCCATTGTTACAACTTCCCATTTTCACTCAGGAATGGGTAATGGTTGTAGAATACTAGTTGGGTGTCTATGCTCAACTTTGACCTTTTGACACTCTAAACATTTGGCAATAAACTCAACAACTTTTTTCTTCATGCCTGGCCAATAATATTGGCTCTTGACAGTTGCAATAGTTTTCTGATAACCTGTGTGCCCAACATAAGGTACATTATGCATTTATCTCAATATCATATTTTCAATTCCTGGGAATTTGGTACATAAATTATGCCAATGTGCATGAGCATTTCCTCATTTTCTATCTTATAGTCTTCAGTTTTCTGCTGCAAAATATATTGTTGTAATTTTGTTATTATTTCCATGTCTTGCAAATTTGATTTTGAAGCCTCTAAGATTTTGTCTTTCAAATCTGATTGGTACATGCTAATGGTTGTAGCATGCAACTCATGCACCTTTCTGTTAAGTGCATCATCCACCTTGTTCTTTTTCCCTTTGATATGATTTATATCAAAAACATATTCACTGAGAAATTATAACCACCTACTTTGCCTGGCATTTAGAGTTGGTCGTCCAAATAAATATTTCAGACCACTATGGTCTGTCCTCAACTCAAATATTTTCCCCATGAGGTAGTGCCTCCAAATATTCAAGGCATGCACTGTGGCTTCCAACTCCAATTCATGAGTAGCATAGTTCCTTCCATGCTCCTTCAACTTCCTTGATTCATAGCATACCACATACCCATTTTGACTGAGGACTCCAACAAGTCCTTCTTTACATGCATTAGTGCATACAATGAATTATTCATTAGGATAAACAATCCTTAGTATTGGAACACTTGTTAATAATTGATTCAAGTGTTGGAAATTATTTTCACAATCCAATGTCCACTGAAACTTCACCCCCTTCTTTTGCAAGGAAGTGATTGGGTGTGAAATCTTTGAGAATCCTTCAATGAATCTCCTATAGTAGCCTGCAAGGCACATGAATGATCTGACCTCTGTCACATTCTTTAGTGATGACCATCCTCTAATGGCCTCAATCGTTTCAAGATCCACTGCTATCCATTCCTCTAAAATGATATGTCCCGAACAATGAATTTGCTTCTAATAAAATTAGCAATTGCTCAATTTGGCATACAATTGATTCTCCATTAATACCTGTAATACCATCCTCAAGTGGTGTCCATGCTCTTCCTTTGAATTAGAATATATAAGAATGTCATCTAAAAGTACAATGACAAACTTATCTAAGTATTCTCTGAAAATACCATTCATTAAACACATGAAGACAATTGGTGCATTTGATAACCCAAATGGCACCACTGTGAACTCATAATGCCCATACCTTGTTCTAAAAGAAGTCTTGATGATGTCTTCTTCTTTAATTCTTACCTGATGATAACCTAACTTGAGATCAATCTTGGAGAATATTTTTTCATCTTTCAATTGATCAAAGAGGTCATCTATCACACACCCACACCAGCCATAAGAATATTTTGATTTTCTTATGGGATAGGAACTCCATTCATGGTTCCTAATTCGGGAGTTCAGGGAACCAGTCCAACCTCCTAGTCATGGATCATTCTTAACTCTATTGAGCTTTAGCAGCTCTTCAATTCCCTGCTGGACTCTCACGAACAATCCACAGGTCCTTTGTACTACGCACAAGCCTCTTCTCCACGTGGCCACGACTGTGACTGCAAACTTAACCTAACGGAGTGTCGCATTTCGCATTTTCGAGAATCTTGGTGTGATCCAACTTCAACACTCCAATATTCAAACCCAAAAACTCGACTAGGGGCCTAGAGTAGGCTATCTCTTCCCTCATTCTCCTCTATGTGACCACTACCCACGACCATAGGCTTACCTACATGATGTGTTGCATTTCGTGACTTCAGAACTTCCGATGCAAGGTGCCCCAACTACTCCAACTCTCGAGTTCCGAAAGGGCTTAACAATTGTTAGCTCCCTCCTTTGCCCTCTATCCATGTGACCACTTACTACATCCTGGATCCTAACTCCAAGGCGCGTCAGAACTTCACATATCGCGAGTTCTCACGACATCCTTCTTTGACTTCTCTACCCTGTGAGTTAGCGAAATGTTGATCGCTCACCACACGTCCTTTCTGATGGATGATCCTGATTATTTCATGAGTTCTCTTTTCGCGATCTTGCTCTTCTCTTCAACTCAGATATTCTGGTGCAAATCCTTCGGTGTATATGTGGATCTCCTCCACATGTCCTTCTAGATCCAACGGTCCAGAATGGTTTTGTGGCTCCTTACTTCATGAGTTTTCTCCTCTTCTCCTTGTAAATATCATGTTGTTCAGTTCCATGAACACCCCCGATTTGTTTCCACCTGACCTCCAGACTATGTATAGTTCCAAACGTTTCAGAACTTCTCTCGTGCACCTTTCTCCAGATCCAACGACTATCGGTCCACGTGTTCAGATCCAATGGTTCAGATCAGATCTCCTCCTCATGTACATTCTCGCCTATCTAGACTCTGATCATATGATCCAGATCCTCCGATGATCTACGGTTGCGATCGAATTGCAATTTCACATGTCGCGACTTTGGAAAATAAGGACCTTTGTCCTCTCATCTCCCGATATCCGATTCCACGAAATGAACCAAAGGTTCATATCTCTTCTGGATTGACGACTCCCATTCTTCCTGGGATTTGGGAGTGGAATTTCTCCCACCATTACCCTCCTTGCAACTTCGCTTGATCCAACGGCTTACGACTATTGACGTCCATCGAACTTGCGAAGACTGAAGGACTTGAGGCATTTAATGTAGTGATCGTACTTAATTAAATACAAAATTAAATACAATTCAACATATAATTCCCTTCTCATATGCAAATTATTCATTGACCAGCATATAAGAAAAATATTTAACAGAGATTAAACTTTAGCTACAACATGAAAATAACTTAGCAATTCATAAATAAAAATACCTTCTTTTGATGCTAAATCTCGCTAGGGAGTGTGAGCAGGGAGTGTGAGCTAACACCATCCTCCCATGACTTCAGGTTTCAGAGGATACATGGTGGGAAATGCCTCCACCCCTCCTAATCATAACTAGGGTCCACACCCTACAAGGAATATACAGTGGCACCGTGTTGCTGGGGGTTTTGTCATCGTTTATTCGGTTTTGTGCAGTCTCATCACCTGAAATCCTACACTAGTCCACATATCATAGAAATGCATCCAAACCAATATAATTTCACATACAAATATTCGTACCACAATGTTTCTCGACTAGTGGTCATGATATCCACTTTCATCATCATTATCCCTTGGCTATTTCATAGCCCATAACCTGCAGATTAGTCTGTAACACAAACTCATACATTCTATGCATTATCATCATGTAATTGCATACCATCATCATTTCAATTCGGTATCCTTGTACCAACAACTTAACATCAACGTTTTCAAGCTAGAAATAGATCCCATAATATCCCATTATTCAATTTCGACACCCATTCATAAGATTATCATTTACCAAAATAGATTGCATCATATCCAACATCATTCTAATAGCATTTAAACATTCATAAAAAAATTCATTCTCACAATATGTCGCATCATATACATCATCATCAATAACATTTAAACATTCGTAAAATTACATTCACATAATAGATCGCATTACATACATCATCATCAATAACATTTAAACATTCGTAAAATTACATTCACATAGTAGATCGCATTATATACATCGTCATCAATAACATTTAAACATTCATAAATGTTCATACATCTTAAAGTTTCACTATGAATAGAAAATAACGTATATAGGCCTCAGGTAATACTATCTGTCTAAGCCAAAAGGTGGTGTTACATACACCCAACCTTCGAGAAACATATTCTCAAGGTGGTCAAAAAAAGTGAGGGATAGTCTCATCGTAGTGTCTCAGCGTATTCTCAAGTAGCAGATCCTGGACTATACTTGTCCCACTAGACCTTAACTTGTTCTACCAGACGGTTCCTGATCTATCAGACTCTACGGTCCAATATGCATAATGGTTCTACCGTGAGAGTTCCCACATCCGATACCTGCAATTCATTCCAATTTAGTTTATGTGATTCATCATCGACATAATGACGTAAAACAAATACATGAAATACATTATGAGTTTTATGCAAGTGAGGTGGCAGTACGAGATGATAGGCAACGGGTCCAATTTTCTCTTGGATTCTGAACGGTCCTATAAATTGAGGTGACAACTTTGTCCCCTTCCCCAACCGTATGGTACTCTTATTAGGCCTGATAATAATGAAAACCTGGTCTCCCACTTCATAACTTTGGTCGGTCCTGTGTGCATCCGCATAACTTTTCTGCCTATCCTGTGCTTCCTTTAGTCTCTGCCTAATCTGAATCACCTGTTCCTCGATCTCTTGAGTCAATTCTGGCCCAACTGTTACTCGGTCTTCTAGTCTATCCCAACTCAATGGTGTTCTACATAGCCTTCCATATAGAGCTTCGTAGGGTGGCATTCTGATGGAGCTATGAAAATTGTTATTGTAGGCAAACTCTACCAAAGGTAGGTACTTCTCCCACTGGGTTTGATTATCCATGACATACATCCTAAGAATGTCTTCCATGACTTGATTTACTCTCTTGGTTTTCCCTCTGTTTCAGGATGATAAGTTGTGCTTAAGTTCAACTGAGTCCCCAACGTTGACTGCAAACTTGTCCAAAACCTAGAAGTGAATCGGGAGTCCCTATCTGAAATGATCTTCTTAGGTATCCCGTGCAAATGGATAACCTTGCTTACAAACACACGTGCCACATCAATCACATCGTAAGTGTCTCTAACCGGAATAAAATGAGCACTCTTGGTTAACTTATCCACTATCACAAGAATGGCATTGTGTCTATGAGATGTGAGTGGCAACCCCACAACCAAATCCATAGAAATGACTTCCCATTTGGACATAGGAACATCATGTGGTTGTAGGAGGCCTGCCGGGTGATGGTGGTCGGCTTTCACTTGTTGACATTCTAGGCACTTGGCAACGAAATGGACTACATCGTGCTTCATGCTTACCCAGAAGAAGAGCTTCCTCATGTCTGCGTACATCTTCTTCACACCCAGATGCGCACAATAAAGTGCTCTATGGGATTCCTTCATTATGATGCTTTGAAAATCCCCATTCTCGGGGATCTACATCCTTCCTTGATATCTTAACAGTCCGTCTGCTTCCAGACTATATCCTTCATACTTTGGATCTAACTACCTCCCGCTCTGGAGGTTTGAAGTAACCTTTAAATACCAACTATCTCCTTGGAGTTGTGTCAACACATGTTCCCTCAGATTGACCTTTAAGGGTACCAAGGAGAAGATACGTGGTCTCCTACTCAAAGAATTTGCGACCACATTTTCCTTTCCCTTGATGTACGAAATACCAAAATTGTACTCACTCATAAATTCACTCCATCGCCTTTGCCTAGAATTCAGATCCCTTTGAGTGAAGAGATGTTTTAAAATTTGATGGTCCGTTTTGAGCTCAAAGTTTCACCCCACAAGATAGTGCCTCCAAAGTTTCAAAGCTAGCATTATAGCTGCCAACTCTAAATCATGAGTCGCGTATAGCTCTTCATGTTTCTTCAACTTCCTTGATGCATAAGATATCACTCCTCCATCCTACATTAGAATGGCCCCCAACCCTTGCTTCGAGGAATCCGTGCAGATTGTGAAGTCCTTTTCCATATCTGGCACTCGTAGAATTGGGGCACTAGTTAGTAACCTCTTAAGCTCGATGAATGCACCATCACATTCTTTTGTCCATTCATACCTGATCCCCTTGCATTGCAAAGTGGTGATGGGTTTCGCTATTTTTGAGAATCCTTCCACAAATATCCAATAATAACTTGCTAGCCCCATGAAGCTTCTCACCTCATGGGAATTTTTTGGCACTGGCCACTCCATAATGGCCTTTACCTTTTCTAGGTCCACAGAGATTCCTTCGCCAGAAATGATATGACCTAAATAATGAATTTCTTTCTAGAAGAAGGAACACTTTGACAACTTCCCATACAATTGTTCTCCCTAAGGTAGGACAACACTACTCGTAAGTGTTCCTCATGTTCTCTTTCATTCTTGGAATAGATGAGGATGTCATCTAGAAAGACTTGTACAAAATGGTCTAAGTACTTCCGGAATACACCGTTCATGAGGCTCATGAATATTGTTGGCGCATTGGTCAATCCGAAAGGTACTACAACAAACTCGTAATGTCCAAACCGAGTTCGAAAGGCAGTTTTTGGGATGTTTCCTTCCTTAATCCTTAACTGATGATACCCTGATCGCAAATCAATCTTTGAGAATACCGTTGCTCCTTTCATCTGATCGAAGAGGTCATCTATTCATGGCATTGGGTACCTATTTTTCACTGTAGCATGATTCAAGTCCCTGTAGTCTATACACAGTCATAAGGATCCATCCTTCTTCTTTACAAAAATTACTAGTGCGCCCCAAGGTGAGACATTGGGCCTTATTAGCCCTAAGTCCAGTAACTCCTTCAACTGCATTTGCAATTCACAAAGTTCTGACGCTGTCATCTGATACGGAGTCTTGGAAATTGGTTTTGCACCAGGTTTTAGCTCAATAGTAAAATCAAGCTCCCTCTTGAGAGGTAACCCTGGTAACTCATTCGGAAAAACATCCTTAAATTCTGACAGTACCGAGTACTGATCAAATGAGGGTCCCTTCCTTTCGTTCACTACTTCCACTACATAAAGTTGACACCCTTGTCTCAAGCATCGCTTAACCTTCATAGTTGAGATAAAGCGTAATGACACTTTTCTCCGTACACCCTGGATCTCTACTGGCCTTCCTTCGTCGTCTACACAGAGTACCCTTTTTGCGAAACAATCTACCAAACCTCGATGAGCTGCTAACCAATCCATTCCAATGATTAGGTCATACGCCCTGAGACTAGTGACGTATAGCTTCAACCTGGTAGTACACACTCCCAGGTCTACTATGCAATTATCAACACTAGGTCCTACCGCTTGTTTTTCCCCCGAAGCCATCTCGACTTGTTTAAAGTCATCGTGCTCGTAGTATTCCAACCCACTCTTTTCTAATGCAGAAGATGAAATGAAACTATCTGTCTCACCAAAATAAAATAAAATCTTAACATTGATATGATTTAGCATACCTGACGACTCCACCATCGTGGATTGATGCTCGGCCTGGCGATTATTAACCGCTGCATAAATATCGTGGCTTCTACTTGCTCTTCCCATTGGGGCCTTTCCTTCTCTATGCGATAATCCTGATTGTAACTCTGGGTACTCACACTGGTAATGGGGTCCTCCACATCCCCAACAGGTAACACAAGATTGAACCTACGCATTGTTATGTGATTGTCTCTTAAATGAGTTCCTTCACCTGGGACACCTGCCCCTACTAGTTTTTCCCTGAGATGGCCATGGACCCGTCTACGTCATTGGTGATGAACGAGATGTTTCACTCACTACCATTGAAATCCTTGTGGTTACCTTCCTTGGTGCAACTCTATTACCATATGGAGGTGGCCTTGAGCCCCCTCCCTTGGGAAATGTCCTAGGGGCCTTCCCAACGAATCTAGGATGATGTGGAAATGTCGGTCTTGTACCCTCGATTAAGTTCATGTGTTCCTTCGCATAACGCGCATTTTCCACAGCTTCCGCTACCAAAGACGATTTCCACATCCACACCATGGCTCTTATCTTAGGGTTCAATCCATAGACAAAATTCTATGACTGTCCTTGGTCATTATCCATATATGAAACATGACCAATTCCATAAATCTGATCTCATATTCTTCTACAGTTCTATTTCCCTATACTAAGGCATGAAACGCTCCTACCTGTTGTTCCTCATAATAAGCTGGCAGATATTTCCTTCATAACCTCTCCTCGAAAAGTTCCCAAGATATTGTGTCTGGGGTAAGATGCAGTTGTCTTTCTAGGTTTCCCCACCAGTTCAAGGCGCTGTCTCTTAACTAAAAAATTGTGATCTTCGCCTTTGAGTTGGACGCATAGTCCCTTAAGGAAAAACACCTTGTCATGCCTTCCAACCATGCTTCTGCGCATTCACTGGCGTAACCCCCGACAAACTCCAGAAGTTTGATCTTCTGCAATTCTCGCGTGATTTCTTCGAGTGGAGGTCCTCCCCCTAAATCCATTGACACTTCTGGATTACCTATTCCAGATGGTGGGGGTTCCACTTCGGTCCCTGCTCGTTGTCGCCCCTTTAAAGTCTCATTTATAGCCTCCAACGAGCGCATTATGAGAGCTAGTTCGGGCGATGGTGGTGGTGGCACTGGTGGTGTTGGCGGTGCCTGCGACGACACTCCCCTGCCTCGACTCCCTCGAGTCCTAACCATCCTGTAGCATTTAACCTGCATCAACCAAAGTTGTCAAGGTGAGTTCAAGGACGTTTCAAATTGGTGCTACTCAAACTAGAAACAGGGTTAGGTGTATGTTTTTCTTTACTTGTCTGTAAACAGACGTTACTTTCTTTAGGGGATTGTCTAGGTTAGGGTTAAAGTGTCTAAGCTTGATTTCTTCACCTAAGAAAACTATTGACTCCTTTGCCCGGTAGCTATGCTAGCCTTGCGCCATACTCGCCAATTCCTCTAGCTTACTCTCCTAGTGCATATGTCGCTTCCTTCCCGCTTGTCCTAGTCTAAGTCCCTTAAAAATTTTGCTTACAACTAATTATCCTTCGATGCTTGACTCATGAGCTTTCCTAGGCGCATTGTACATATGCGGTTAATTGCGTGTCTCGATGGCTACAGGCACGAGTCTTTAAGGATTATAGAGTGGCTTTCGGCATTGGAACTTAGTGCTTGTGTGATATGGTTATGTATTGCTTCCTGACTTGTGGTCGTATGATGTAGTGAGCCTGAGGCGATGCATTGAAGCTTAGTGTTTGACTTTGACTGGTGGAATGGAGTGGAGGGACTTGGCGCTTGGCTCAATGAGTTGTGTGTATGGTCTCGTGAGCTTGGCGCTTGGATAATCGAAGATTATTCTTCAGGATAGTACTTTGCTACTATTGATAATTAAACTATTTATATGTGAATTTATTTGTAAAAGTGATATGTGTGGCGCATTGGTGTTAGTGCTCTTCTTAAGGCACTTCGCTTGGTGGGTGGTCTTGGGCTCAAAACCCATGGAACCTCTAACATTTAAATTAACTTTTAATGTAGTTTAACTTTACACTAAATACATAATTAATTTAATTAAAATTTTAATTTTTTAAAGATAATTAACTTTAAATTAACTTAATTAACTTTAAATTAATTAAATTAAATTAACCTAAATTAACTTTAAATTAATTTGAACTAAATTAACCTAAATTATCTTTACACTAAAATAAAATTTAAACGAACACACACACAATTTATAAAATGATTTTTTTAATAAATAATAGACGAAAATCAAAATAATTTAAAAACAAGTGTGGGCACGCATGGATTCCACATGCCCGCCTTGCTTCCTCCAGCACTTTCCTTTCCTAAACCCTCACTCTACATTTCCCGTCATTTTCTTTTGGCTACGCAGTCGGCCGCCATGGTCGTTCCCTCTGCATCTTTTCTTTTTGGTGGTTCTCTTGCTGAACTGTCATGCAATCAGTTCTTCATTGGTCTCCGTCCTCGTTTGTCAGGTGATGGCCTGTATTGTGTGTTTTCCAGTTTTTTTTTTTTTGGTTTTTTTTGTTTATTAATAAATAAAAAATTGTTTTGTTACCTTTGTGCAGCATGTGGCTCCTCCTCCTCAACAGCTTGGGTGTTTTTATCTGTGGAGAGTGGAGGCGACTATATAATATACAGGCTAGGTGTTTGTGCAAAGTAAAACCCCCGGTGAGCTCCTCCTCCATGTGGTTTCGACACTCTGAGCGTTTGGGCGATTAGAGGTAGCTCGCAGATGCAAAGAAGAAGTGGAACCTTGAAACCCCGAAAAATCTTGTTCATGACCGTCTTCAATCGGAGGTTGGATACGTGACTTTCAGAGCCACTTCTTCAATAATAAGGTAGGTCGGAACATCCCAGCCTTTTTTTTGCGGTGAGAAGTGTCGAATATTGAGCTATCTTTAATTCTAAGTCCATGGAATTTGAACTGTTATTTGTTCAGAGGGGAGAAGCAGATCTCACGATTTCTTTCCAATATGGCAATAATTGGTGTATTTCGAGCATTTTTTTCCACTTTTTTGCAGCCATAGTCAGTGTGTTTGACAGGATTTAGGCTAAAAAAAATCGGTGAAAATGATCTTGTTTTGCTTTTTAAGGAACAAAGAACGTTTAGCAGAACGCGGTAGTTTTTTTTTTCACTGTGTTCTTCTGTATTCGGAGGTGTTGTGTAGTGAATATCTCTGGATTTTGAGTTCTACAGGGTCAAAGTTAAAGAAAGATATAATCTATTCAGAATTATTCTCGAGAGGGAATTCTTTTGAAATCCCAGAGTTGACGCTACGAAAATTGGTCAATTTTGAGCTATCTTCCTTTTGGAACTACAATAGGAATGAAATTTGTAGTTTAATTGCCCTTGATCTGATATTCTCGTCATTTTGGCACTCTATACGTTTGATTTCGATCAATATCCTCACTGCTTTGTGCTTTGTACGGTTAAAATCGACGACTTAACAGTTATTTTCTGCTTAGCAAGTCCTAAGTACAAGTTTTTTTTTAAATTGGGGATAAATTAATAGAACAGATGCCTTTTGATTCATGTTACTGATATTTATTTTTGGGTATTTCTTTGCAGGTTAGTGGAGCTAGAGCTTTGAGTCTGAGCTTGGCCCTAATTTATATTTACAATTACATATATATATTCATATACAGATTATTTAGGGATTGTTTAGGATTTCAGGGAAAAAGGGTTTCAATATAACCAGTTAGGGGTTATTTAAATTTTTGGGTTAGTGTTGAACAATTCCTTATTCCTTCTTACAAGCGGGTAGGTGGATAGGCCCTTAAGGATCCAGTGCTTCAAACTGAAGCTYTGATACCATGTGTAGTGATTGTACTTAATTAAATACAAAATTAAATACAATTTAACATATAATTCCCTTCTCATACGCAAGTTATTCATTAACCAGCATATAAGCAAAATATTCAGAAGAGATTAAACTTTAGCTACAGCATGAAAATAACTCAGCAATTGATAAATAAAAATACTTGCTTCTAATGGTAAATCCCGTTGCTCCGTTGGTCCAATGCTGAAGTTGAAACTGTGTCAAACACTGCCCAAAAACCATGTTTTCCTCCCTGCCAGCTAGGAGCAGCCTATTCGGCTCCCTAGCTCTAGGATACCATAAGGATATCCTGGCCCCCGTGCCCAAAACCCCCAGCAAACCAATGCCCCCTGCTTCTGATTCACCAAAATCCACCAAAATCAAACTCCTCCTCAAAATGCTTCCTGCCTCCCCAAAAGAATGCCCTTCCCATAAGACTCTTCCCCGTCATATTCCCCCTTCACCGACTCTTCCCCCTTCATTAATTTCCCTATCCCTTTATTTCTTATCTTATCCCCTTATTTATTATCTTATCCCTATATTTAATATCTTATCCCCTTATTTAATGTTTCTTTCCCCACCCCCCGTATATGTAAATCTTTAATACATTAAATTATTAACCCCCTTTAATTCTTTACTCAATTAATTAATGATTCAATTAATAATTAATTAATCATTGACATATATGGACAAATAATTAATAATAATTAATTAGTTAATATTATTTAAGAAATAATTATTGTTTAACTAACATATTAGGACAGTCAGATTATCAAATTAATTATAATTAATCATCCCTAAGCATCTATTTAACCAGGGTTGTTACATTTAACGCTTATGCTCCTTCTTCAAATCTAGCGGTCGTGATAGACCTCAGATCCTCCCTAAAGGATCTCATCCGTTCATCTTCCAAATGAAGGAATACTCCCTTTAGTTACTTGAACTTATCGCTATCCCTCCTGAGCTTCGTCGGTTATGAAGGATTTAAGAGAATTACACTCTTTCTCCTGGACTTAACACATAAAGGGATCTTTGATACAACTATTGCACTCCTTCATCAAGTCTATGGATTAAGGGGTTATGGGTTTCTATTTTCCTCCCAGAGAGCCTGTTCATATCTGCACTACCTCTCCTGAACTTAACTAACTCTGTCCTCCAAGGGACTCATAACGACTAAGAGAGTAGACCTGCTTACATGAAACTACGCCTAAGGTTGACGAACTCATAGTTCGTGGCTCTATCTTAAGCCACCACAGGACGCAAGCATTTACGAGTACAGATCATGTATGAACCATATAAATTTTTACTTGCCTAATTACGTAATCAAGTCGAAATAGGAGGGATACAGTATATCCATTAAGCGATCATGCACGTTCCTAAAAACATTCACAGTATATCCAATTTCAATACACATTTATAGCTCAATTACTTGGGGTAGGAAAATACTTACCTATTATATGTTACTGCCAACTAACTGACTATGGGTGTTCATCCTTCCACCCAACCATAGGCTCAGAGGCATTCAATCTTAGCACTCTGGCCACACCCCTGCCAAGCCATGATATCACCAGGGAGCTCTCATAGTTATCAAGAGTTCTTTCTCTGTTTAAGCTTCTGCTCGGGTTCTTTTCTCTGTGAACTTTCAGAGGTTTCCCTCTCTTTTATGGCCTCGGCAAGGTTTGTCAAATGCTTCCTCAGCATCAAGCTCATGGACATTCTGATCATCATCCCTTGGAGAGATCTGTGCATCTCCCTCATGAGCTTGCACTCTCTTGTATTTTTTTCCCCCCATGTTTATCTCTCTTACCTTGGAAGGTTTTTGCCGACCTATCTTGTTCCTTCCATCAAAAGGAATATCAGGTCTATAGGTCTCTATGGTACTTCAGGCTGACATCCCATGTTTCCATTCATGGGGGTGGTTGATTGTTCAACCACCAGTCCTTTCTTCATTAATTGGTTTCTCTCCTCTAGTGATATCATAGCCAGTACTTTCAAGGCTTCACCCCCATAATCAGTTATTATCAACTCAAACAATAATACATTTACATTTTCCTCATGCATTATCATGGTAATTCCTATTTTATGATGAATTACAAATTGGGGGAAACAGTGTGTTACAATTCCCTCCCCCTTAAAGGAACACCTTCCTCGGTGTTCTTTCTCAAAAACACCTGCCATGCCTTTCTCATTCAGCCACTTCAGAAGTCTTGACCTTCATCCTCGGTTAGGTCCTTCTTCAAGCTCTTAGTATTCGCCACCTTCTTTCAATAATTCTTGGAAAACAAGCACGTAAGCCACAATTTTATGTGAAAACATCTTACTATTGTTCAAATTTCAAGAGGAAAATTTCATAAACTAGCACAATACTTATCTGTGCAGTTTGTGGATTTGTATCCACATGGTTGTTTTTTTATTCAGGATCATTTTTTTTCCTTGACATACCCATTGGGTGCATGATTCCAATTCAATAGTTCACAAGAGCTATCATGGCTTCATCTTTTTTGCAGTCACTCACCCTCCAGGCCCAGGCTTGGGAATCCCCTTCACTGCTATACAGTCCCTTGGGTGATCCATCTTGCCTTGCCAAGGTTTTCTCACACAAGAAGAACTACCCACCGTGTGCATGATCCCAATAGTTTACAAGAACTATTAAGGTATCCTCTTCCTTGCGGTCAATCACCCTCTAGGCCCAGGCTCATGCATCCCCTTCACTGCTATACAGTCCCTCAGGTGATCCATCTTTCCGTACCAAGGATTTCTAGCACATAAAGAATTCCATAGACTCTATCGAGTCTTACAGTCGAGGCATCCCTCAGACTTTCTCTATCGAGGAATCCCTCCATCTTTTGTTACCTCAACACAATGTATTTCAAGCAATCATGACTTATCACGGGGTTCTCGTGGCTCAATAGTAGCCATTTTTCATCATCTTCATCTTTGACAACCTTCATCTGTCCTTTCTGTATAGATATTTTCTCCTCACCTGTATCACAGGTATACACATTTCGTGAGACATATTATAAATTCTAACTTTCATAATTTTATTGCAAATATGTCACCCACAGATTTTCCAATCTTTTATTTTGTTTTCATATATGTTCCGTACGGAACCAGATTCACAAGCATGGGACTTTCTTTCCCATAAGATTTTAGTTCAGTGGGGAATCGGTCTTCCTTATGGACTTACAGCATTTCCATCTCCAAGACTCTTTCTTGCTACAATCATTAGTCAGCTAATCAAATTGTTAGTTCTTATGCACATTCATTTTTATTGCACCTCTACAACGTCGTCACGACAATTTTAGAATTGTGCATACTAACAATCAAATTCACTTTCTCAAAAAGGAAATACCATTCCTTGTAGTTTGGCTCAATAGGCAATCGGTCTTCCTTATGGGCTTACAATACTGCCATATCCGGTACCCTTTTCACCCTGTAATTCATTCTTTACACAGCCAAACAAACTGTTAGTCTCTCATGCATCCATGTATATATATATATATATATATATATATTCAAAATCATGCATACTAATAGTCCAAGTCATTTTCATCTATTCAAGGATACAAATCAAAAGGATACATCATCCCTTACCTATGCATCATTCCAGCCTATCAAATTTTCAAAATGTAATTTGGATATCAATTGATTTTAATGAATGCACCAACATTCATGGCCACATTCATACCCAATGCACCCTTGCATTGATTTCAAGTTTATCACACTTTATGACAGGTTCTTGGCCATGGTGTGTTGGAATTTAAACAACCTCTTCACCACATGGATTATTCATTTTCCTTCACTCTTACGACAGGACCATGCTTCCTTCTATAGGCCGATCACGATCCCAGATCAATATACATGAAACTCAAAGGTTTCACATGAATTCCTTTAAGCATTCTTCCTCCATTAATAACCAGTTTCCTACCGCTCATGGCCACCCAAATTTTGTTTTCCTTCAATGTTTTCATAATGTAAGTAAAACCTTGGAAGGTTCTCCTTCTTCACTGAAAATTTCCATTGTTTTTGCTTCATGCAAACATGCATTTCCTTGAAGCAACCCCATGTAACATCCTATCTATGAGCACTTTTTGTTTCCAATCGTTCCTGGATTGGTCCCTGTGTTCATGACATATCAGTTCATGAATTCTTCTGAGGATTGGCAATCAGTCTTTACTACCGAGGGTTCATACCTCCATCACTCAGGTTCTTCTTCCCTAATCATACCCTACTTTTTTATCCATGGCATACCACTGCCATTTCAAATTTCATGCATAACATGAGACAATAAAATATTTCGGAAGGAATTCTCACCCGCATCTTTTCATACCCTGAGCCACATAAGCCTGGACATTTTTATACCTATTCTTGGTTGCTATCACCCTCTTTCTGATTTTTACCTCATCACCAGTGCTTTATGGGGACTTTTACAATCCCTTCAATAATTCTTCAACAAGAACCTCATCATAGTCACCCTCTGATTGAGGTTGTTCATTATTGGCAATTGTTTCTCTCAATAGTTCCAATCTTATTCATTTCTACACATGACATTTATCATAAGAACATTAGTCATCGTGTAAATTAAAATGCAAGTACCATAGCATTTAAATTAATAAAATATTTCCAGACATGTCCTAGCATATTTGTATGCACTTCATCACATCATCCTTAATGTTTACACAAGTGCAACATAAACTGATTTCAATTGTATCTTCAGCAATACAATCCTTATCACTATGATGTCAAAACATTCACTTTTATTAGTAAATCACTTTTCTCATCCAAGAGAAAACATAATACTCAGCAAGGAAGAATTGAGGACTCTCCCCTTCTCCCAACTCTTCCTACATCGCCTGGGACTTTTCAGCCCAGTCGATTTATCTCTAAGGCCTCACTGCCTTTTCTTACTCATGACTTCAACCAAGCCTAAATAGTTAAACGTACTCATTTATTTATTTAATCATACTCGGGGGTTTTACTTGCCTTTTATCAACTATACCGATCTCTACAACTGCTCTTTTAATCCTATGGCTATGTTAAACAATTTAGGTTTCTTAGGGTGAGGAAAGTGTTTCTCCTTTTCTCCTCCTATACTTATGCAATCTACCTCTTATTGTGATATTTCTGCTCTTTTCCTGAGCAGCCCTGGGTTAGGCTCATCCTGACTCTTATGATACATCAACATGTTTAAATAGAAAAATCAGTTTCCCATAATGAATCATGAACCTTTGCATCCTGCACATTACCACTCGGTTATCAGAGTGGTCAATACTCATTTGTTAGTCTTCCACCTACACATTTTATTTTAAGAATGTAATCCAAGATTATTATATAGGCAGGCTTTGCAATCCATTTCCCCAACCTCAGAAGTCATTAGGGTTGTGATTATGTTCTTTTGACAGAGTCCTTACACAATTTCTTCACAAGGAACTCCTTTAGCATGCAACTTCCTTATTGGACATCCATCACTACCTGTGATGGCCTCAAACTCGAATTAGCTTCAGCTTGTTAATAAGCATTCTTTAAAGGACATAGACATACATTTCTAACATGCATTCCAGATCATGCATCCACACATGTTATAGGTTTTTTCTAACTTACATCCATGATGTACTTAGCTATACTCATAATCGTAAGCCTGTGTGCAGTTTCCATAGGTATATTTCATAACCTACATACATCTCTATCTTAAAATCAGTCAACTCATGATTGGTTACAATCATTCTCATTTGATCCTCAAGGGCATAAACATTTGCCTCTTATCATGACAACAGAGCATCCTTGCTCAATTACTCTTTCATCTAATTATATTAGTATTTCTTGAGGAAATGGAATACATTCCCCTCATGCTATTATTTGGAACAGAACTTTCATGACTCCCTAGAATAGAGTCAGCTATGCATCCATAGTATTCATTTAATCTGGACAAGAGAAATACTTGCTTTATATTTCAGTCATCTGGGAAACCATATCGGGATTTTAGTATACTTATACTCTTACATCATACATGTGCATCACTCGCATATTTGATATCATTCATATCTAACCGGTAGTAATACAAGGCTTCATATCAATAAGCTTCTCAATGCATTAGATCCATGCACTCAATCATACACACACAACTAAGTATTCATCATACTAGCTCATGCCTCCTCCTCACGCAACCACCGGCGGTGACCACAATCCTAACTAAAAGGCACTTTGCATTTCGTGATTTCAGGATTTTTGCATACGAGTCTCTCCTGAATCCTTTTTCCCAAACTCCCGATCTTCAATTGACGACCTCTCTCCAGGGCCAGATCTGATGGTCATGTGCTCTCCTTGATCGACGGCCATGATCGTGTCGCAATTTCGGGATTCGCAATCTTGGGACTATTTGTGTGATACAAATCCAACACTCTAACCCCTGAGATCCCAAAATCTGAATAAGGGCCTAGCAAGCACTAGCCCTCCTTCTTATGCACCCTTCGTGACCTTCCGCTAGGAATTGGGTCCCGGCTCCCAAATATTTTGGGACTTCACGATTCGGAGAATCAACGAACCACTCTGCCTTCACTTCCAAAACTCCAACTCCTAAAGATCCAATTACACCAGATCTATGGTTCAGGTTCTCCGCTAACCAACGACCCTGATTAAATTGGTGATTTACCTTTCCCAACTTTGGGAAAGTCTTCACTTCTATTTTCCCAATAGCCGAAACCTCGAAGCTCTAGATCAATGAATTTCATTGATCCTAATATAATGGATACTATTCCTCCTGAGCTTGGCTTCTACTGAAACCTCAAGGATTCAAAGAAATTATTGTGCCCACCCTTGCGTTCTCAAGATTTCAAATAACTCAGTTCAAGGATTTTCTTGTAAAGAACATGCTTCTCGCCCACCTAGTGTTCTTCTACACTGGTTCTTCGAAGTTTGTTGGCTTCTAGATTTTGTGCACACCTTGCACTTGGTCTTAGTTTCTCCGATTCTCTCTGAACTTATCTGATTCAATCCAAGACTCATTCGATGCACACCTTGCGTTCAATATGCACACCTTGCATACAAGTATCAGAAGAGAAATGATTGAAACTCAACCAGCTTCGTCATGAACTCATACAGTTAATCTCTCGAACAATCATACATGAACTAACTCTTTATGTGACTCTCGCATGAGCCCAAGCAGGCCAAGTGTTGTAACCATGCTTTGATACCATTTTGTCACACACCCACACTGGGCATAAAATAAATTTGATTTTCTTATGGGCCAGGAACTCCATTCATGGTTCCTAATTCAGGAGGTTAAGAAACCAGTTCGACCTCCTAGTCATGGATCATTCTTAACTCTGTTGAGTTGGAGAAGCTCTTAGATTCCCTAATGGACTATCACGAACAATCCATAGGTCCTTTGCATTGTGTGCAAGCCTCTACTCCATGCGACCACGACTGTGACCGCCGGATTAACCTAACGGTGTGTCGCATTTCAAGGTTTCGGGAATCTTGGTGTGATCCAACTTCAAAACTCCAATCTTTGAACCCCAAAACACGACTAGGGGCCTAGCACATGATAGCTCTTCCCTCATACTCCTCTATGTGACCACTACCCACAATCATAGGCTTACCTACACGAGGCATCGCGTTTCGTGACTTCGGAACATCTGATGCAAGGTGCCCCAACTTCTCCAACTCCCGAGTTCTAAAATGGATTAACAACTGTTATCTCCCTCTTTTTCCTCCGTCCATGTGACCACTTACTACATCCCGAAGCCTAACTCCAAGGCACATCAGAACTTCACATATCGCGAGTTCTCACAACTTCCTTCTTTGACTTCTTTACCCTGCGAGTCAGCGAAATGTTGATTGTTCGCCACACGTCCTTTCTGATGGACGGTCCTAATTATTTGGCAGGTTCTCCTTTCCTGATCTTTCTCTTGTCTTCACCTCAAATCTTCCAGTGCCAATCCTCCGGTGTGTATGAGGATCTCCTCCACATGTCCTTCTAGATCCAATAGTCCAGAACGGTTTAGTGACTCCTTCCTTCACGAGTTTTCTCCTCTTCTCCTTGCAAATATCCCGGTGTCCGATTCCACGAACACCCATGATCTTCTACCACATGTCCTCCGAACAATGGACGATTCTGAACGTTTCAGAACTTCTCTCGTCCACCTTTCTCTGTATCCAATGATTGTTTGTCCATGTGTTCAAATCCAATGATCCAGATATATTCTCCTCCTCATGCACGTTCTTGCCCATCTGGACTCTGATCAGATGGTCCAGATCCTCCCATGATCTATGGTTGTGAATGAATCACAATTTCACATGTCGTAACTTTGGAAACTAAGGACCTCTGTCCTCTCAGCTCCCAATATCCGATTCTGTGAAATGAACCAATGGTTCAGATCTCTTCTAGATTGACGGATCCCATTCTTCTTGGGCTTTGGGAGTGGAATGGCTCCCACTCTTATCCTCCTTGCAACTTCTCTTGATCCAACGGATTGGGGATATTTACATCCATCGAACCTATGAAGACTGAAAGAGTTGAGGTGTTTAACACTTACTCTCCTTCTTCAAATCTAACATTCGTGACATACCTCAAATCCTCCCAAAAGGATCTTGTTCGTTCATCTTCCAAACGAAGGAATACTCCCTTTCGTTACTTGAACTTCTCTCTATCCCTCCCAAGCTTCATCAGTTATGAAGGATTTAAGAGTGTTACGCTCTTTCTCCTAGAATTAACACCTAAAGGGATCTTTGGCACAACTATTGCACTCCTTCATCAAGTCTAGGACTTAAGGGGTTTTGGGTTTTTGTTTTCCTCGCAGAGATCATGCGCATATCTCCACTACCTCTAATGAACTTAACAAACTTTGTCCTCCAAGGGACTCAGAACAACTAAGAGAGTAGACCTGCATACATGAAACTACGCCTAAGATCTACAAACTCACAGTTCGTGGCTCTAGCTTAAGCCACCACAGGATGCAAGCATTTATCAGTACAGATCGTGTCTGAACCATATAATTTCTTACTTGCCTAATTACGCAATCAAGAATAAATAGGAGGGATAAAGTATATCCATTAAGCGATCATGCACGTTCCTGAAAACTCAATTACACGAGGTAGGAAAATACTTATCTATTACAGGTTGTTGCCAACTAACTGACTATGGGTGTTCATCCTTCCACCCGACCATAGGCTCAGAGGAATTTAATATTAGCACTCTATCCACCCCCATTCCAAGCCATGATATCACCAAGGAGCTCTCGCATTTATCAAGAGTTCTTTCTCTATTTCAGCTTCTTCTCGGGTTCTTTTCTCTGTGAACTTTCAGAGGTTTCCCTCTCTGTTATGGCCTCTGCGAGGTTTGTCAGATGCTTCCTTGGCATCAAGATCGCGACCATTCAGATCATCATCCCTTGGAGAGCTCTACGCATCTCTTTCACGAGCTTGTGTTCTCTTGTATTTTTGTCCCCCCATGTGTATCTCTCTTACCTTGGAAGGTTTTTTCCGACCTATCCTATTCCTTCTATCAGAAGGAAGCTCAGGTTTGCAGGTCTCTGTGGTACTTTGGGCTAACATCCCATGTTTCCATTCATGGGGGTGGTTGATTGTTAAACCACCAGTCCTTTCTTCATTAGCTGATTTCTCTCCTCTAGTGATATCATGGCGAGTACTTTCAAGGCTTCACCCCCACAGTCAGTTATTGGCAACTCAAACAATAATACATTTACATTTTCCTCATGCCTTAGCATGGTAATTCCTATTTTATGATTAATTACAAATTGAGGGAAACGGGGTGTTACATCATCGATACTTGGAAAAGGATACTTATTCTTCACAGTTACCTTGTTCAACTTCCTAAAGTCAATGCAAATTCTGAATGTTCCATCCTTTTTCTTCAAAAATAATACTGAGGCACCCCAAGGTGACACACTTGGGTGCATATACCCCTTCTTCGAAAGATCTTCAAGTTGCATTTGCATTTCCTTCAATTCTAGTTTATTCATCTTGTAAGGGGTCTTGGATACTAGGGATTCTCCAGGAATTAGATTGATGGAGAAATAAATATCTCTTTTAGGGGGTAATCCTAGTATTTATTTAAATACATCTTCAAAATCTTTTAGAATTGCATAATCTTCAATATTTGACACCTTATATTTAGGTGTCTTTTCCATATATGTTGCAAATATTTGACACCCTTTTCTGTAACCTGTCTTCAGTTGAAATCTCTCTGACAGTTATTGTTCTGGGAATTCCCTGTACTATCTTTATGTTCCCTTCCTCATCCCATCAAGTAAATGCCTTATTATAACAATATAGGATAGTATGGTGTTGTTCCAACTAATCCATACCAATTAGACAATCATAGGAACCTAAAGGTAAGATGTTCAAATCTGCCCTAGTGCTCAATCAATTCATGTCCATTGTGCATGCCTTAACCATCTCATTAATTTTTCTTTTGTCATTGGTATTCAACTGCACCAACCAATATTTTCCATGCTTTCTTCTTGGAAAATGAAATATTTCCACCATATTAGGATCTATATAACTATGACTATCTCCTGACTCAATTAAAATAGCAATGGTTTGGTTGTTGATCTTACCTTCCACTTCAATCATATGTGACTGAAACTCAACCTGTTTGTTTTTCAGGGCTGCATAGATCCTAGTTACATTTATGCCCATGTCCTCCATTGTATCATCTTGTTGTGTATTGTGAACAATCCTCACTTTTTCACCTCTGTGAGGAAAATCTCTATACATATGATCTCCCCCATAACCCCAACATTGAATAGGTGGTTTCCTTGGCCTTTACCCCCTTGTCTCAATCATTCTAGGTTTCCTAGAAGTTGGTTGTTCCTAAGGATTATTTCTGAAGAATGATGTCTTAGTCCCCTTTTTCCTTTGTTCCATCTTTTTTTTCTTCTTGTATTCTCAATCTTTTTGGAAAAATCGCCTTCCTTTATGTTGATCATAAAGGCATTTAGCTTGCCTTATAGTCTCCTCCAATGTTTTGGGATCATCATATTGTATCTTGTCACTGACGAATGATGGAAATCCACTCAAATACCTTTGAATCTTAACTGGCTCTTCCTTTATGAAAGAAACATACTTTAGCAGTTCTAAAAACTTTCTTTCATATTCATCTACAATCATACTCCCAAGCTTGATTTCAAAGAACTCCTTCATTTTCTTGTCATAGTATCTCTTATTCAAGTATTTCTTTTGAAAATACCTCTTGAATTCCTTACAACATTTTTCTCATTAATGTGTTGCACCTGAAAAAATTTGTCCCACCACATGGATGCCTTTACCTTGAGATGATAGATGGAAATTATTCCTTCTTCATCTGAAGAGTAATTATGAAATTGATAATACTTTATCATGCCTAGCATCCATGTCTCTACATTTTCATCCTTCTTGTGCTCACCATCAAATGTAGGAGTCTTGATTTTTTCATTTCTCCTTGTATCTCATCCACCGCAAACCTCCTCTTATTTTTCCTGACAGGGGATGGACTTGAGCTACCGTGTTCTCTCCTAGTGGAAATGCTTGGGGAGTGATGGTGATGTCTTCCAACACTTCTTTCTCTTCTCCTCTCATCATGAGACTTGTGACTTCCCGACTTTCTTGAGTCATTCTCCTTATCCATCTTCTTTTCTATTATACCCAAGCTCTGCATTAAATTTATGTTGAAGTCTTCCTGCTTCTCCTTGGATTTCATTAGCCTCTCATTATCATATTTATAACTTTGGATGTGATTTTTCAAACTTTTAATGGTCTCTACCAAGTTCATGCATTCTTCCTTTCCTTCTCCATGCCCATTTGAGTTTGTACCTTCATTACCCATATTGACATACATCCCTTTGATCTCATCATCATTGTTGTAAGCCCCGTATGTATCTTCCATCCCTCTGAACTCTGTGTTGATCCTATTGTGATATAATACTTGTTAACTCTGCAAAATGTGTAGCCAACAGAACTTGTTAGGATAATTGAATTAGCAATTTCATGAAATTATGTACAATTTTGGTTCAATAATGCATCAGAATGCCTTCTTCTGATTTCCTAAAAATTTGACTACCCAGATCAATTTTCCAGGTGAATAGTTAGATTATATTGTCCAATATCTTCCCAATGTCGGCTTCCATGCTCAATTTTGAGTCTTGAGAAGAAAGTTGTGGTTATTTGAAAAATTGTCCTTTCTGTGAGGGAAATCCTTGTACAGGTGATCTTCTTCGGGAGCCAAATTATCTCTTGGACCCATGATGCATCCTCTCTTAAGGTTCACATGGCCCTTTTATTTCCCTCGAATGCAGGTTCGTACAAATCAGAAACTCGTGGGTTCCTTCTCTAAGCCCTTTTCTATCTTAAAATCAATTTTCTAGCACTAGCCCCTTAACTTCGGCCCAAATCTCATGTGACCACGGCATAGAACCAGGTGTTTACCTAAATGTTGCTTATATGGATATTTCGGACTCTGACACTCTAGAACTTTGGATTTCATAGGTTTCTCCCTCAACAAAATCCAAATCCCCCGAATGCCAAATTCGTGAACTCCCTAACGGGTGCTTTTCTAGAGCTTCGTTACCCCAACGCTTCAGAGCTTCAGGATTCGGAATATTTTCCATCACAACACAACACTCCCCCCAAATGTCGAAGTGGAGAACCCCTGAAGGGTTCAAGAATTGATAATCCACACTCTTTTCCATGATCTACAGTACAAAGGAACTCCAGGGCTCTGAGCTTCGGCACTTCGGCCCAAATCTCGTGTGACCAAGGGATAAAACTAGGCACTAAACTAAATGGAACTTATCCAAAGTTTCAAGACTCTCACACTCCATAACTTCAGAATTTTAAGGTTTCTCCATCAACACACTCCAAATCCCTTGAATGTCGAATTGGAAAACTCCCGAACAGGTGCTTCTCCGGAGCTTCGTTACCCCGGTGCTCCGGAGCTTTGGGATTCGAAATATTTTCCAACACAATACAACACTCCCCCAAAAAGATGAAGTGGTGAACCCTCGAAGGGTTCAAGACTTGATGGTTCACACTCTTTTTCGCAATCTATAATCCCAATGAGATTCAAGGCTCCGAGCTTTGAAACGTTTCTTCGCTCCAACACACTGTTATCACTGAAATTTCGTCTGCACGTGGCGACAAGAACTCCACATCATCAAAACAGCAATGAAGTCATTCATGGCACTAAATTAAGTTCACAACATTCCAGAAGGGTCAAAAACTATACAAAGTAACCAAAAATTGAAGGGCACTTTACAGTAGCCTGGTGCACGCGCATATGCGCGGGACAAAAACGTGTTTTTGGCGCATGCGCGCCCCGACGCGCGCCTGTCAACATAAAAAGTCACGCATCTGCTAATACGGCGCATTAATTGATTAAGTCGGCCTCCCGACCACCAATGGACCGGCCCCCAAGATGATTTGACCTTCAGATCAGAGTCGGCTCTGCAAATTCGGCGAATTAATGGCTTAAGTGAACCCTAAACAGGTCCGTGTTTACACCGGAAGTTGGTTACGTGACCGCCTGGAAAATGCTATAAATAGTCGTGGAGACTCATTGTTTTAGCAGAGAATTCAAGGAATTGTTACGCTGTCCAGATGATTCAGAGCTCAGCCTTTGACAAACAATTCACCAGCAGTTTAACTCAGAGTTCTTTCATCACTCAGTTATGTTCTATTCATTTTGTAAGGAAAGCATCGTGTTGAGGGCCCCGAAGGAACTTCCGCTGGAGGGAGAGGGAACCCCTATCTCTGTCTTCAACGTGTGCTCTGGTTTCGCTAATAGATCAAGCCTGGAACCATTGATGACTCCCTTGTCTTATGTTTAATGTTTTTGTTTATTTTTG
>ML779334.1:2447680-2473738 GCA_009831015.1 Picea engelmannii
TTGCAATGATACTTTAAAATGTAATCCAGGATTCTTAATTTGAACTACAAGGAATTGCAATTAGGGAGATTTCTTTCCTGTGATTTAATTCAGAACTTCAGTTCACTTCAGCAAGTATAGATAGAATGATTTCTTTACTACAAGACTAAGTGCTTTTGGAATTGAGCATATATAGTGCGCAGCTATCTTTGAAACAAAAGACTTCCCTGGGTTGATAATTTATGTTTCACTTGGTTGTTTAAAATTAATTAAGCAATTATAGTGACCAACAGTTGGGATCCCCTCCAAGACCCTAGGATTCAGGAGTTCTGAGGCTACAATGCATGTTGCCTCTCGAATTGTCAAACGTCAAAATAGAGATGGGTTTAGATCTATAGTTCACGTGTGCCCATCAACGGATGGCCTAGATTGACTCTAGCCTTCGAGGCTTAGATACTTTTCATTCCAGAACACTGTTGAATATTAAAATCACAACGATGAATTCTGCCCGCAAAGGATTTATAAAAGCGCTAATATTTAATTATGATAATAATATAATCTAGTAGGTGGGACCCCCTTGTAGACTAGAGGAGCAAGGATAAACATATTAATTTTATATTTTGTTGTTGTTACAATGTTTCATACAGAGTCGTACATTATTTTGATTCAGTCTTGGATCCATTGATGTTATAAATGGGTGATTGAGGCATTATTGCTACATGATATTGGTATTGAATTGCGATACAAAACAGTTCCATGGGTATGAGAATCATATTGTTCACAGGTGTTATGCTATGTTATGTTATAACCTCTATTAATAATTCATATATTGATTACTTGTCCATATATGATTATGCAAAGGATTATTAAATGAGAGCTAACTCGAAACAAAAGGAAAAAGAATTATGTGTTAATCCTAAGGCCTTGGTAAAAGACTACATATAAACTACAAATGAATGTGTATATGGATACAAATTGTGGGCCTAGATATTATGCTATGTGATTTGGTTAAAGGATTATGCAATTTTGATTAAAATTTGAAAGCAGGAACATATAACAATGTTGATATGTGATTATTATGTGGAGTTATGGAAAAAAGTTAACATAGAGATATGAGATATCTCGGGTGGTGCACTATGCAATATATATGGTATCAGATCTTATGATGGATATGGAATTGAATTATGCATTGGTTATATGGTTCTATTTTAATGGTGATGGTTATGTTAGTGGTTTGGCTCATACATGGAATTGAATGGGGCCAGGTGAGGAAGCGAGATGCATTTACGGCATGTCACTCCAAACCTTCCCTATCTCTCGTCACCTTAGTATTGTTGCATTGTTTCATTGTTGCTATGTTGGTTGTGAAGCTCCACGTTTTCAATATTAGCAAGGGTAAACTCGATCGGTTCACCATTGAAATGATTTTCTCAAAGGTATGGCTCTGAACTTTCCATCCATGATGGACTCTCTATTTTATGAACCAAATGGTGGCTCAGTAATGCATGGATTTTGTGTTTTCTTGAGTTTTTTTACTGTGTGTAAATATGGTGTTATGGATCTCTGTGATGACTGTAAAATGTTGGTAATTGTAAGCAGATTAATGGGTATTATTGATTATCAAGTTTGTTCATTGGTTATTTTCTCGGTAAGTATGGTTTTTATGATGGTTCTCTGTGGAATAATCGTGACAATTGTGCAATGAAGCTCTGAGTTTGATGGTTGATGGTTTTAACCACTGTTTTGTGTATCAGTGGTTGTCAACTCATTTTCCCCCTTAGTCCTTGTTGTAAGCTTGATCCAGTTGTAGAGAAACAATCGAAATTTGGTGTGTTTCGTTTGTCTAAGCCCTGAACTGTTGTTGATGGCTCATTCCTTACTATATTTTTGTTGAAAGCTTTCCAAAGGTCTAGTCTTTCTTGGTCTTGAATGTTAATACAGGTCTGTGTATCTATCAAATTGATATGAATGGTGTTTAGGAGACTCAGTGGCCTGTCCCCCACCTCTTGATAGAAAGGTGTTGAGAAGACTCAGTGTCCTGGGCATCCCCACTAGGTCATAGTCTCACATTGAGGGGGAAAGTCAACTAAACTAAGTTATATTTTTAAGTTGACTTAAGAAAGAAAAAGGATAAAAGGAGTAAAGATAACTCAATATAAGAATAGAAGCTAACCCTGGGTGTTAACCTAACTCAACAGAGAATTAGAAGGAAAAGTATAAGTAAGAGGTTGGGGCGCAGCCATTAGTCATTCTAGATTTGGTATATTTTTTTCTATTGCTCTTGAGCATTTAGTTTGGGGGTTTAGCTGTAAAAACCCTTGTGAGAAACTCAGTGGTGAAATACCCACTCACCTTGTTCCATAGCTTGGTCTTGGGGATGAAATATTCCTCCACACCATTCTAGTCCCAACATATTTCCATCCAGCGATTCAGAAGGTAGCAAGGTCGTACTATTCTTGTGTTTTCAGCAAGGGCACACCATTTTCTAGAGGAGGGTTCGATCCAGCTTATCAGGAGAGCCTGTGACCATTCTGACACTTGGATTTTATTTGCAGGGGAACTACCATCATTATAAGGGTTTTTCTAGAGAGTTATCACCATCAGATATTTAGCTTCAGAGTGGGATGTCTTGGAGGCTAAGGGGACGTCCTATGATTCAGTAAATCTCAGATCTAGAAGGCTACACCTGGAATCTGAGTCTAAAACTTCTCCTACAAGGTTCTCATAGTCCGATCTACATTCCTGGGGCGTTTCACGGCATTTGGAGGCTTTTCTCATCAGGGCTGAATCATCTAGGTTTCCAGGCATCAAGGAGGGCACAACTTCAGCAGAAGATTCAGTGTTTGGAAGGGTTTGCCTTGGGCGTTCAACTTGAGATTTCAGGAGGGTGATCCTACCACCCTGACCTATCATTGTGTCGAGTTTGAACTCATTTGGAGTCTTCATTCAGTGGGATCGATTTATTGAGGGTTTCAGTCTTCTAGTGGAGCGTGGCATTCTTCAGCTGGAGAGTTGGTAGTTAGATCTGCTTGTATTGACCTTCATTTCCTATTCAGCCTTGGGAGGATTATTTTGTATCGGCATAGAATTTTGTCTAAGCTCATATCTATTGTCTTTCCACCCATTTGAGGATTTTTCCAAATCGGCTATCTATTGTTTTGATTCCATATTGCTCATAATAAAGGTCAGATCTTTGCTTGTTATTTTATATCTTGGATGTATTGTGATCTTCATGTGTTGGATGAATCTTGTATGAATGCACTTAATAACTGGATAACTCAATAAACACCTGCACATCAACAAATCAGTGGTAGTTAGTGATTCCAAGCTAAAAATTTGGCTTGGGATCATTACAATGGTATCAGAGCTTCGATCCTCCAAACCTGTGGAAGGATCAGCGCATGAAGAGGTACAATGGTATCTTTATGGTTCGAAGGAAGAAACCCGGCAATGAAATAGAGGACGAAATGGAAGGGTTAGGCGATGACCATGAGCCTCAAGGATTGGCTCTCATAGCAACTGAATTTGACAAGTTCCAGCAATCCATCAACCACATGGAAATCACATTGGTCCAACACTTGGATGAGTACCATGAAACCAGCAGAAGGGGACAGGTCGAACTTTATGAAACTTTGAAGAAGGTTGATGAGAACCTGCAGATCATGAACAAGAACCAATCTTAGATAACTAACCTTCTGATGCAAGTGACCCATCAAGGGAAGGACCCTGATTCGTATGGGAATAAGGAGGCAGGTGGATCCAGTGGAGTCCATGAGGAGATCAAATATAACCTAGAGAAAGCCCCCAGATCTGAAGTAATTTTGGGAGGAGACACGTCTTAGGATCAAATGGGTAGCAGGGTCAATCCTAGGCCATATATGCCCACGTTCACAAACGAACATCTAGGCCGATAGTCGGGTAGTAGAGCTAACCCTAGACCATACATGCCCACATTCACAGATGAGCAAGGGCAACAGGAACATGTTGAAGACTTTGCGGAACAATTGGCGAGGAGTACCAAGGAGTACTACAGTTTGGATATGAGGGTCCAAAGACAGATGTCCCTAGATTAGTATTGCCAACTCAGGTTCAGAAATCAACCTAGGACGAATCACAGGGGCAGTTTTGAGTTTGAACGAAGAGCAGGGAAGATAGAGATTCGATACTTTGATGGTACGGCCAAGATGACAACACAATATTGGGTACAAAAGTTGGATACCTACTTACAGCTCAACCCCAAGAGGGAGATGGAGGCCATCAAGTTTTCCACTATGTACTTAGATGGCAAGGCTCATGATTGGTGGTATCACGGGCTCACCACACTCGGCCACAAACAAATTGTGTCCTATACAAAATTCACTTAGAGGCCCATTGATAGATTTGATCAAGGAGATCCTGAGCTACATTTCTGGGAGCTCACCCAACTCAAGCAAACAAGTACGGTTGAGGCATATATTGATGAATTTCATAGGTTGGCAGTGATGGTGCAATATATGTCCCCAAATAGGCTCATGATTCTTTTAACAGAAGGGTTGATGGAACCCTTGAAGGGTTGGGTAAAGGCATTCAAGCCTACCAACCTACAAGAGGCCATATGGAAGATGAGGGATTTGGGTCCAGCTGCTAAACCTAAATTCATACCCAGACCACCTCTCAAAAATGGTGGAAGAGACCAAAGGCCTCCAGTGAACTCAGGAGGACATGAACCAAGGGTTTTTTACAAGGGCCATGGTGGAGTGGTTGAAAACACTAGGAGGGAATTGAGAAGGAAGCAATTGTGCTTCACGTGCAAAGAACCATGGAACCCATCACACAAATGCATGGGTCATGGTCAAGTGCATTACATTGAGGTCACCTCAGACAATGAGGAGGAAGAAGAGATCGGCCAGATACATAACATGGAGGCCGATACCATTGAGATATAAGAGGAGAAGATCACAGGACATGACAATATGGCTACCTTGGCATCTATCAGCGGAGTGCCAAAGTATAACACCCTCTGAATGAGGGGGGTCTTGCAAGGGTAGAGGGTCTTAGTTTTGATTGATGGAGGAGCTTCCCACAACTTCATCAATTATGCATTATTGAAAAGGAGGCACATACCCACAGTAGAATTTGAAGGATTCAAGGTGGAGGTAGAAGGTGGAGGCACTATGCCCTACGACAGATACATTCCAGGCATGAAGCTTACCTTGGGTAGACATGAGATGACATAGGACATCTATGTCATGGACCTTCCAGATACCAGCATCATCCTAGGGGTTCAGTGGCTCAGCACATTGGGACCTATCACCACCAACTACAAAACTATGGAAATGTCATTCACAGAGGAGGGTGGACGAAAGGTAGTGCTTCGGGGCATGACAGGGAATGTTGCAAAGGTATTCATGGCCAAGAGGATGTAGGCCATATTCTAGAGAGATGAGATAGTATATGCAGCAGAATGCAGGGTGGTGACACATATGGATGAGCAGGGCAAGGTTCATTACACCCCAGAGGTCAAAGAAATCCTTGACAGGAACCACAAGGTGTTTGGTACCTATTCCTCCAGGGGTCCCACCAGATAGGGGGTTTGAGAACATTATTGAGCTAGAGGAAGGGGCCAAAATAGTTATTACCAAACCATACAGACATACCAAGAAGTACAAATATGAGATAGAGAAGGCCATCAAAGAACTTCTGAACATGGGACACATCAGGCCCAATAGTATCCCTTTTGCTTCACCAGTAGTGCTGGTGAAGAAGAAAGATGGCACTATGAGGATGTGCATTGACTTCATGGATTTGAACAAAAAGACCATAAAAAATAGATACCCAATACCAAGGATTGATGAACTTCTGTACAAATTCATGGGGCCATCTACTTCACTAAGATTGATCTTCGCTCTGGTCATCATCAGAACAAGATGAGGGAGGAAGACATCTCAAAAACAGCTTTTAGATGTCACTACGGCCATTATGAGTTTTTGGTGATGCCCTTTGGCTTGACCAACGCCCCTGCTACGTTCCAATCATGTATGAACCATGTGTTCAACAAGCAATTGAGGAAGTACCTGTTGGTATTTTTTGATGATTTGCTTATTTACAGCAAGACGTGGGAGGAACATCTTAGGCATATAGATCAGATTTTGTCAATCATGGAGGAAAAGTCACTGCATGCTAAGGAGTCCAAATGTGAGTTTGGAATGATAGAGTTCCTCTATTTAGGACACATCATCGAGGCAAAGGGGGTACAGGTACACCAGGAGAAAATACAAGCCATCATGGACTGGCCTACTCCTAAAACACTCACAGAATTAAGACGATTCCTGGGTATGTGCACTTATTACAGGAAGTTTGTCAAAGGATTTTCTCAGTTGTGTGCACCTTTGACCAATTTTACTAAGAAGGGAGCCTTCAAGTGGGACGAGGAAGCTCACGAAACGATAGACAAGATGAAGGAAGTGATGAGTACGTGCCCAGTCTTAGCCCTTCCATATTTCAGTCTCCCTTTTACTTTGGAGTGTGATGCATCTGGGGAAGGAATAGGGGGCGTACTGATGCAAAAGAGGCACCCTCTTGCCTATGAGAGTTGGAAACTTAGGGGTCCTAAGATACTCTACAACATTTATGACAAAGAAATGTTGGCTATAATGCATGCACTAGCTAAATTCTGACAATACTTGGTTGGTGCTCGGTTTGTGGTCAAGTCAGACCATAACAGTCTCAAATATCTGTTAGAGCAGAAGGATTTGAATGAGAGGCAACATAAATGGGTAAGTAGAATATAGGCCTATGAATTTAACATTGAATTTATCAAAGGAAAGAACAACGTGGTGGTTGATGCGTTATCCAGGAGGCCATCCATCATTGCTATGATCGGGGTATTAGTTGACTGGAAAGATCATTTGGCGATGGAGTATACAAAAGATCAGTTCGTATCCCAGTTATTGGATGGGGATATACAAGATGATAATTTCAAGGTTATGAATGATCTCATATACTATAAGGACCGTATCTTTTTTGTTCCTGAATCATCCTTCAAGGCTAAGATATTACAAGCATACCATGACTCACCAATGGCAAGTCATCAGGGAATCAACAAGACATACAGGTAGGTGAGAGAAAGGTTCTCATGGAAGGGCCTCAAGGAGGATGTGATTAAGCACGTCAAGGAGTGTACTACATGTCAGGAGAACAAAGATGAGAACATGCACCCAACAGGATTACTACAACCCCTACCCATTCCAGAGCACAAATGGGAAAGCATATCCATGGATTTCATCACCGGGTTGCCAAAGGCACAAGGGAAGGATTGCATATTTGTAGTAGTGGACAGGTTGAGAAAGTTCACACATTTCTTCACCATAGCCATTGACTTCAGTGCAGCACAGGTGGTCGAACTGTTTTTCAGGGAAATCCTCAGGTTGCAAGGCCTACCCAAGACCATTGTCAGCGACAGAGATAGCAGGTTCATGAGTACATTCTGGTAGGAATTATTTAGGTTGGTTGGTATGGCCTTAACCCCTAACACCAACTATAACCCTCAGACAGATGGACAGAAAGAAATCGTCAACAAGTGGGTGGAAGGTTATCTCAGAAATTATGTGGTAGGACAACAGAAAGCATGGGCCAGATGGTTGCACTTGGGAGATTACTGCTACAACGCCACCCAGCATACGTCCATAGGCATGTCACCTTTCAGTGCCTTGTACGACTATGATCCTTTATCTTTTGGGGAGATTTCTTTCAGTGACAACAGGGCACCTATGGTACAAGATTGGATACAGTAGAGCCAAGACATTCTCAGGGAACTGAAAGATCATCTACAGAGAGCACAAAACCAGTAAAAGTTCCAAGCAGACAAGCACAGAGTTGATCGTACTTTTGAGGTTGGTGACCTGCTCTACTTAATACTCCAACCATACAGGCAGGCGTCCATAAAAAGGAGTAGAGTAGATAAACTACAACAATGTTTCTTTGGACCCTACAGAGTTAGCAGGAAGATAGGAGTTGTAGCTTACGAGTTGGAGCTTCCATCAGGTAGCAAAATACACAATGTCTTCCATGTCTCCTGCCTTAAGAAATATCTCAGCCAACACATCAGACCCATTGAGGTGCTACCTCCCCTAGATGAGGAAGGACAACTTGTTTTGATTCCAGAGGAGATATTAGAGCTCCGAGAGAAAAGGCTCAGAAACTGAAGCATCAAAGAATACCTGATCAAATGGAAGGATTTACCCATTGAGGATGCCACATGGGAAAAGGAGCAGGTGGTAAGAGAAGCATGTTTGGAATTGCTTGAGGACAAGCAATTTCAAGAAGGGGAGATTATAATGTCCCCCACCTCTTGATAAAGAGGTGTTGAAGAGACTCAGTGGCTTGGGCATCCCCACTAGGTCATAGTCTCACGTTGAGGGGGGAAGTCATCTAAACTAAGTTATATTTTTAGGTTGACATAAGAAAGAAAAAGGATAAAAGGAGTAAAGATAACTCAACAGAAGAATAGAAGCTAACCCTGAGAGTGAACCTAACTCAACAGAGAATTAGAAGGAAAAGTATAAGTAAGAGGTTGGGGCACACCCATTAGTCATTCTGGATTTGGTATATTGTCTTCTATTGCTCTTGAGCATTCAGTTTGGGGGTTTTGTTGTATAAAACCTTGTGAGCAACTCAGTGGTGAAATACCCACTCACCTTGTTCCACAGCTTGGTCTCAGGGATGAAAGATTCCTTCACACCATTCTAGTCCCAGCATATTTCCATCCAGTGCTTCAGAAGATAGCAAGGTCGTATTGTTCTTATGTTTTCAGCAAGGGCACACCATTTTCTAGAGGAGGTTTCGATCCAGCTTATCAGGAGAGCCTGTGGCCATTCCGAAACTTGGGTTTTATTTGTAGGGGAACTACCATCATTCTAAGGTTTTTTCTGGAGAGTTATCACCATCAGATATTTATCTTTAGAGTGGGACGTCTTGGAGGCTAAGGGAACTTCCTATGATTCAATAAATCTCAGATCTAGAAGGCTACACCTAGAATCTGAGTCTAAAACTTCTCCTATAGGGTTCTCATAGCTCGATATACATTCCTGGGGAGTTTCAAGGCATTTGGGGGCTTTTCTCATCAGGGTCGAATCATCTAGGGTTCCAGGCATTAAGGAGGGCGTAGCTTCAGAAAAAGGTTTAGTGTTTGGAAGGGTTTTCCTTGGGCGTTCAGCTTGAGATTTCAGGAGGGTGATCCTACCACCCTGACCTATCATCTTTCCAAGTTTGGACTCATTTGGAGTCTTCCTTCAATGGGATCGATTTATTGAGGGTTTCAGTCTTCTAGTGGAGCGTGGCATTCTTCAGCTCGAGAGTTGGTAGTCAGGTATGCTTGTATTGACCTTAATTTCCTATACATCCTTGGGAGGCTTATTTTGTATCGGAAGATCATTTTGTAGTAGCTCATATCTATTTTCTTTCCGCCCATATGAGGATTGTTACAGATCAGCTATCTATTGTATTGATTCCATATTGCTCATAATAAAGGTCAGATCTTTGCTTGTGATTTTATATCTTAGATGTATTGTGATCTTCATGTGTTGGATGAATATTGTATGAATGCACTTAATAATTGGATAACTCAACATACACCTTCACATCAACAAATCAGTGGTAGTTAGTGATTCCAAGCGAAAAATTTGGCTTGGGATCATTACAGTTCCCTTTAAAAGGAAATCTACATATGATTGAATACCTGTGTATGATTGGCAATGCTTTTAAGACTTTCCATTATCTTTAAAGGAAACTGTGTATATTTAAATCGGGCCCAATTGTTGATTAGAAGACAGTAGCTATTGATTGTTATCTTGGGTGTATTATTGTTTCATTACCAAATATGAATGTTCTAGAATAGATAATAGACATTACTGTGTATCATTTAGTTTTTTTCTCTTCATACGCCATATGGGAATCATCGTGCATACTATAAATTGTTTAAAAAAAAAAAAGTCTATATATATATATATATATATATATATATATATATATATATATATATATATATATATATATTGATGTGCACAAAGATTAAGCTCGAGGTTATGTTCTGGGGTTGACTATTTTTGTCGATCCATGATTGATTTGCATGTTTAGCTTGTTTTAAAAAGGAAAGGGATCAGCATTAGTATATACAGTGTTGTTGAATTGGAAATTTTTATATAAGTTATAATACACAGACTATTATAAATTGAGAATTTTTTGGGAAATTAAATTGTTATTGAGACATAAAGCAGTTTGATGCAATTGAGAAACAGTGAATGTTTTGGTCTTGAAGTGGATTCTTTTGGAATTAAATTTGAACATAGTTATGATAATTAATTGAGTTAATTTATTTTATTAACAATATCCATCTAATTCCCTCTCATTTTTTCACTTTTTCGCTGATTACAAATCCCCTCACGATCCCAAATTCATTTTGCACTCCCTGTTCACTAAAATTAAATTAAAAATCTATATGACAACGATTAAAAAATACACAGAGATAGATGACAGTTGAAATTGTTGAGCAGTAATAATGTTCTTACTCTTGGTCATGATATCACTTTTTCGCTCAATACAATCCCCTTAGATTCCCCTAAACCCTACTTCACCCCCTGCTCATTGATAATTATTAAATGAATTTTATGGATTGGATTGCATGGGTCTGATGTGATTGTTGAGGCAAACTTTGATTCATATTAAGATAATGTCATGTATGGTCTGTTTAAAAATTTATTTGCTAATAATTGTTGCATACAGGATGATCTTCTTCAGCAGAGGAATCCATGCCTGAAATAATAGGGGCAAAGCGAATTGGAATTGAGGGCCTAGAAGGCCCAAATTCTCAATATATTTCGATGCAGATACTCAAGAATTAAACCAGCTCTTTCAAGCTGGATTTTTCAATTGGATTGGACAAGGGATAATCCAGCCTAGGCCAAAGAGGCCTCCCTTCTAGCCCCGACATCTCCATGGTATCTATGTGCCCCCACATGTTTTTTTGCAATCTGAAGTTTTTGAGAATGACAAATGGCAGGAGATTGTTCACCCAACAATCTCCCACCATCGTAGCTGGCCAAATTTGTCTTTACCTCCTCCTCCTCCACCTATTAACCCAAATGTCCAGATTTCCCCTGCACAATCCTCCCATGCAAGAAAAAGACTCAAAAGCAAAGCCCACCATATGCATGATAAAGGAAAAGATGTTGTTGCCCCCTCCTCTCCTTCAAGTGATTTAGCCAAATCTGTATCATCTCGTATCCACTTCAGAGTTGATTGTTCCCATGTCATCAGTGAGATCAAGCTTCAAGGTTCTACTCATCCTAAGGCTAATTCACAGAAGTCAAAAGGGGATAGCAACAACAAAGGAAAAATTGCCTCTCAAAGTGGAAAATACGGTTTTTTATTATGTTTTATTATTGTTTTATTGAGGACAGTGAACTGTTAAAGGTTTTGGACAACAACTATTTTTGGATATTTGGATATTATATGTTTGGATATAATTTGAAATATCATTGATATTTAAATTTCAAATTGTGGAATTGATTATGGGAGCCACAAGGAGGGATGTTTTTGATTGATTTTCTAATTATGTTTATTTTTGTTAAATAAATTAAAGGGAGTTACAAGGCGTCCCAACTACTAGTTATTATTTAATAAAAAGACCCTTTATTATTATTAATAATAATTCTTCACCTAAACTAAAAGTTAGTTGAGTTTTAGTTAACTTAACTAAATGAGGTAGTTGAACTACTTTAATTAATTTGGAATGCATAAAATCCAAATGAGAAGGAAGAACAAGTGGAGAATAGAAGGAGAAAGCATACTAAGGTTTGCTCTTAAGTTTTATTGAGATAATTCAGTTTTCATTCATTCTTCAATTCATTAAAGGCCTAATTCTCTTTTATGACAATAGGGTCCTATTATAGAAAGAAAGGTTCAAAGTTGAATCATATCATTCAAACGCTTGTTTTCAGAGATGTTGATCTATCTTTGATAGTCTGTGTAGACTTGTCTGTTTATGAATTAAATTTCATGACTGATAAAGGATATTGTGCAAAGTCAAGTGGACAACAGTATGTGGCAAGATGATCCAGATTTTAAAGTTCAGTTTTTACTTCTTGTCAGAGTGCTTTTGTATGGTTTTCATTGGGGATATCTAAGTTTGACCTTGTTCCATGCCCCACACGAGGATTTTATAAAGAGAATGATTCTTTTGATTTCTTGGAATGAAATAAAGTGATTGTTATTCTATCTCATCTATGTTCATATCTGACTTGGTATTTTTTTTTTTGATCTCCACATTTTATTTTGCAATCTAATATATTCATAAAATTGTATAAAAATGTTATATTTTGCATCAAAATTTTATTTTTAAAATCAGCTTAAGCCCTTGTAATTAATGCTTGTGGATTGGCAAACATTTTTTGAGACTATAAACATAGGGTAACATTCTCGACTATATTGCCTTAGCCAAGCAAGATTCAAAAATTCTTGAGTAAGATAGTTTCATATCTTTTCCTCAACATTTATTTCGCAACCATACTGGTGAGATCTTCAATATCTCTCTGGTTGATTATAAGCTTGATTTTCATTGGATATATTTTTATTTCTGATAATATTTCTTTGACTATTTATTTTCTTCATGATTGTACATGTTGCAAGGAATCCCAATATTGAGGTTGGTCTTAAAGATCATACCAACATTTCTTTAACTTTGTGTAATACCATCTAAGAGACCGCTAATACATGGGTTGAGCTTGAATGCTCATGGGCAGTAGTTGAACAAGACATAAGTGTCCAAGAACGTTGGGAAGATAGGAAAAGATATCCTAAGAATCATCTTTAGTTTTCTTTTTCCTACATTTTTTATCTTCTTTTCATGTCCTTAAACCCTCATATCTCTAGGAGAAGAAGAGGTTTATCACCTAAGATTAATGCCATTGTTGAAATAGGAAGAAGAAACATTGTTTTTTCATTCCAACAAAGTACTCTAAGGAGAAATCTGTTTGACTCAACTAGTTTGTCTTTCTCTCCCTTACCTATCGTTAACAAGATGGCGTCTAGTGGAGGCTCTGGTGGCACTGGAGGTGCCTCTTCATCCCAAAATTCATCCTCGTTAGTGATTGGTAGCTTGTATATTCATCAAGTCCTTGTCCAATATACCACAAACCCCACTAAAGTCATAAAAAAGTATGGTATTTTTCAGTTTAAAGAAGATGCTACAACTACTTAGTGGCATGTTTCCTCCCCTCTCAACCTAGCACCTTCTACTCATCCACTTCCTAAATTCAAAGAGCATCTCCCTAGGTTTTCATGGAATAACATGATCACTACGAATGAACACTTGGTGGAATTTTCTAACTGTCACAACATAGGAGCAAATGACAATGACACTTGTATGCACTTATATGTGAATTCACTTGGAGGGAAGGCAACAACCGATTTATTTGACCTTCCTCCTAATATTATTTCTACTTTGGAGGAGTTATTCTATTGGTTTAATTCTACCTATGGGAAATCCAAAAGAACATTCGAGCAGTTATGAGAGTACAATAACATCACTTATAAGGATGGTGAAACTATCAAGTCTTTCAATTTGTGTTTCACCAAATTATACAACCAAATCCCTGAACTCATTTTCCCTCGGAACCAAGCCGCTTTCATGAATTATTATAATTCTTTACCTTCCCCCTACCATCATAGGCTTCAGGAAAAGGACATTGATAACCTTGGTTCCACTCTGCATACTTTTTTAGAGTATGAAGAACAACTCAAAAGAACAAGTCTTCCTAAGGGAGACTCAGTTAAACAGAAGAATATGTCTACCCTCTTGCAACTTGTACAAGACATGAATAATCGAATGATAGCGTATGAGCGGAAAGGAAATGTCCCCTCTCTTACTCCCGGGGACTCATCTTCTTCTTTACCAGCTTTAAATAATAGTAATGAAAATAACTTTCAACCTAAAGCTATCATGCCTCGTAGTTGGTTTAAATTTTTCGAGGAACACCATGAGGAAAGTACATGTGAAGTAAAGAAGAGTGCCAAGGATAAAATATTTGGTAAAAGACCTGAAACTACTATTGTTGTCTTAGAATTTGCAGAACCAGGTGATGTTATGATCATAAATACTAGGAATAAATCCTATGCTCCAAAAGGTAAATATGATCATCCTCGCACTTCTTCAACCCCAAGCTCATATTCACCAGCTGCTACCTATCAAGTTTCTAAAGATCTTGACATTCAAGGAACTACCTCCCTTCTTCCCTCTTCCAAATACAACATTCTTAATCAATTGGCTAATATAAAAGCATATGCTACCCTCCTTGACATGGTTTTCGTCCCTCAACAACAAAATCATCTAAAAAAATTTATGGAAGGAAAATTTCCATTGTAGCCAACCTCTCTGAAGAGGCAAATGAAGAGGAATCAACTGTAAATAAAGTAGGTGTACATAACTTTAGGCACCCTGTAAAAAAAAACCCGTTTTGTATTTTCATAAATATTATGGACAATATGTCCCATCAGGGATGATTTTAAGGATGGAAATTTTTTTTAAAATGTAGAAACCTTGGCGAATCTTACTAATCCTTCATATGCCAACTACAAAATCTTTGGCGAATTTTTTGTAAAAATATTCAAATTTCTAAGGATTTTATATAGTTTGTATAAAATCTTGGCGATTTTTAAGGTAAAATAATTTTATCCAATAAAATTAGGGTGAATCATTTTTAGAATAGCGAATATTGTTTTGGGAAAAACCATGGAAAATTAGCCCATGAGCGAAATTTAGCCCCTAAAATCATCCATGTTTCCCATTGTTGTCTTATTGACGGCGGTTCGGGCCCAAGTGTAATGTTGAAGATTATTATGGAAGAGAGGCTTGTCTTGTAGAAATGAAAACACCACAATCATGCTCTCTTATAATAGTTTACAACAAATGACCATAGGTGAAATCAAGGATGTGACCTTGGTTTTGTGCGCGCACCCTGAAATAAGGACAAGCCTTAATATTAAGTTAATTGATATGTTGGTGAGTAATTACTCGATCATCTTAGGAAGAGATTGGAAAGCTTTGATGGGTGGATACCTCTCACTCGATGGGACACACTTAACCATTCCTCGGAATGGTAAAAACATCATAGTCTTAAGAGAGGGGAGAATCTCACCTTACCTAGAAAGCATCCCATAGCCTAATGTGAATTATATCGAGGAGGACCTAGGAGTGTACTCCATCTTTGCTGATGAGGAAAACACTCCCTTGGAACAAATCAACATAGAGGATGGGATGTGGCATATGTACTTTGATGGTTCATGCTCCAATGAAGGAAATGGAGCTGGTATTATATTGTACTCTCCTGTGGGTAAAATTTATAACTTTTCCTATTGGTTAGAGTTTTCTTGAACAAACAATGTCACTGAATTTGAAGCATTATTTCTAGGCATTGAAAATGCCTATAATCTAGGTTGTGGTCACCTTACAATTTTTGGTGATTCCGAACTTGTTGTAAACATTGTACGTAAGATATGTTCTCATAGAAACAAGTTAATGAAACGTTACACCCAAACTATTTGGGCACTTATTTCGAACTTAATATCTTTCAACATCACTCATGTTAAAAGGGAATTGAATTCAATGGTTGACAGGTTAGTTGTTTTTGTAGCCTCTCCTACTAGGAAACTTCTGCCACAAAGACCTGATTGCACCTTTCAATATTTGTATCATCCGCATATCCTGGACAATATAGAGTGATGGAAGGTCTTCCCTAGTGATGAGAGCATATGTTCTTTCATTCAAAATGAACCTTATAAGCCTAAGGAAATTATATCAATGGAAGATAAAAAAAATCCTAAGGGCTTGACTCCTCTAGAAAGTTCATTTTCATTGAGTGATGTAGGAAATAAAGAGAAATATAAAGAAGAGGAGTCGAAAAGAAAAGTGGGTCAAACCATTTCCTTGAACATTGGAACACCTGATTCTCCAAAGAAAGTTAAAATAGGTGCCCAATGTTCTGATGAAGAAAAATTGAAGTTCACTAAGTTGCTTGATGAATTTCAAGATGTTTTTTCTTGGTCTTATGAGGATTTTCGTGGTTTTTATGCTACTATTATAGATCATTCCATCCCTATAAAGGAAGGCATAAAACTAGTTAGGAAAAAACATAGACCCATTAACCATGCAATGGAAGAAACTATTAGGAAGGAGTTGGAAAAACTCTTGAACACTCAGATAATTTTCCTTGTTAAGTATTCTAAGTGGGTTTCTAATTTTCTTCTCGTTCGGAAAGAAACATGTAAGATCATATTATGCATTGATTTTCATACATTGAATGGGGCCAGCGTTACAGACCATTTTCCTCTCCCTAATATGGAAATGATTTTGCAGCAAGTTGCGAGGTCACAGATGATGTCCTTACTTGACGGTTTTTCTGGTTATAATCAAATCAAGGTGAAAAGGGAAAATAAATTTAAAACCACTTTATTACTCGTTGGGGAACTTTTGCTTATGAATGTATGCCTTTTGACTTATCTAATGCAGGTGCTACTTTTCAAAGAGCTATGAAAATATATTTTGACGATTTCATTGGTAAAATTATTCATATTTATCTTGATGACTTAACTGTTTATTCTAAAAACCGATCAGATCATTTTGGTCATCTTAGAAAGATTCTCATGCGATGCAAAAAATTTGGCATTTCTTTAAATCCTTCTTAGTCTATTTTTGGCATTACCAAGGGCAATCTCCTTGGACACATCATCTCGGATTCAGGAATAAGAATTGATCCCGAAAGGATTGTTGATATCCTAAATCTTCTTGCTCCTACTTCCAAGAAGGAGGTTCAAGATTTTATGGGTGTTATTAACTTAGTCTATAGGTTTGTTCATGATATTGTTGTAATGTTCATGCAAATTCACAATCTCCTTAAGAAATATCATTCATTTTCTTGGACTAATGAGGTCGAAAATGATTTCGAAGGAATCATGAAAGCAATCAGTTCCGCACCAGTTTTGGTGAAGCCGGATTTTGAGAAACAATTAATGATATATACTAATGCCATAGAGGAAGCAGTTTCTACTATCCTCATGCAAGGTGATGACCAAAGTAATGAAAAACCAGTGGCTTACATGAGTCAAATCTTGTCAGATGATGAGTTTAAATATTCTTTTATTGAGAAGCATGCTTTTGTTTTTGTTAAAGCTGTTGAAAAATTTTGCCACTTCATCTTAGGTAAGCATACGCTGGTAAAAGTCCCTTTACCTGCTGTCTAATTTTTACTCTTAAAGACTTATCTCTCAGGAAATCTTGCACATTATCTTGCTAAGATTCAGGAGCATTATCTAACCATCATGACTTCTAAAAATATCAAGGGACATGACTTATCCCTTCACTTAGCTTAGCATGTTGAAATGCGTAAAGAATTTGATGAACAATATAGCTCTCTATCAACACTATTTTACATTGACAATTAAATCCTTCATGTGTCTGAACATACTTGATGTAAATATATGGTATATTATAGTTAGGATATTTAGACACTTAGGAGCTAGTAAGATCTACTTGGTCTATTGTGTCATTAGGTAAAAGTTTGTTTTCTAGTGTGTTTCTTTAGTATGCATTTGTAGTTAGGAAATCCGACGGTCACAATATGTTCCCGACATAGAGTGATCTGACAGATCATACTCTCCTCGATCTTAACTACCATTGATCTATGGCTTAACACCCGATTGGTCCATGATCTCTATTTAAGGAGCATGGAGGGTCATTTGCCAATGATTAATTGTGAGAAACTCTCTTGTAAAATCTCTTTGTAATCTTTTTCTTTGCATTAATAAACTTCTCCAAGTGGTCGTGTTGGCTGGGGCCATGGATGTTTCCCTGTAGGGTTTTTACCACGTGAAAACATCGGTGTGTTGATCCTTGATCTGGTTATGTGAGTGGTTACTGAAGGTGTTAGTCCTCTGTTGGAATACCTATGTTGTCGAACATGGTATCAGAACCCGTTTGAAGACCCGCTCTTATTGTAGATCGAGATCGTGAAGCTGAGTTTCATCATCTCCACTTTATGTTATTTCCATTCATTTCTAGGCTGAGAGGATTGTTCTATTGTGTTCGGAGTGCTTGTTTCAGTCTGGAACACTTTTCATTTCACTCGAAAAGGTTTTTGTTTGCCCAAGATACGGCCATTACAGTCAGATCCAGAGGTATAAAGATTGAATACGCATTTTTTAAAATTTTTGCAGAGTAGTATTTTGGTTTTATTTAGGTTTTGTTTTATTTATTTAGGAGTTGCTACTCTTTTAGATCTGCGTATGTTATTTTCCCTACACCCTGTGTGATCTCGGAAAATCAGAAACAAATAGGGAAAGGTGCATCTTCTGGGTAAGCTAACCGAGATCTAACCCTTGTTGTCATCGAGAAGCGAAATTTTTTTCTTATGTGAAAATAGATTTTTTTGAGCATGCTCTCCAAGGCCATCAACAAAAAATACAACAACAATCCTCCTTCTGAACATTACAATATGTTTTGCTAGATAATTTGGTTAAAAGTTAATTTATTAAGTAAGAGGTCTTGAGTTCAAGTCTCTTTCTTGTTATCTTTTTTTTGAAAAAGTTCATGCTAAAATTGTAAAGTGTATTTCACTTCAAGTATAAAAGTGAATCACTATAAGTAGCTTTAATATTTTATTTTAGAGTTATTTATTTTGCATGCAACTTTTATGTTACAAAGTAACTTCATTGTAAAAGTGATCCCCACTTCTCTTTATAAAAGTGGGTCACTTCATAAAGAAACTTACACAATCACGTGGTTATTTGGTTACCGATTGCGCCTTTTTTAAAAGGGGCATAACTCTAACATCGGAAGTCCGTTTTCAGTGTCATTTTTTTTAAAACCGTACAACTTTTCGAGCAATTTCCATCCAGATCATCAGTTTCAACTTTTAAATCCACATTATTTGCATATTTAATATGGATTCTACAAGTACTGTCTCGCTTACCAGCAACAACTACTTCCAATGGTTACAATGAGACTCTGAAGGACTTTTTACAATAAATGGGAATGCCAAAAGTCCTAGACATCCAAAAACGTAACCCTAGGAGATGAAGCGCCAAAAGTCATGTGGGCCCCGTTTGGGTAAGTTAGTACATCAATTTCTCGGGGTCGTAACTTTTGCATACGATCTTCGTTTAGGGCGCACGATAACTCGTTGGAAAGATCTATCCAAGGCCTACAATGATCGAGACAAAATAGCATCGTAGATGCTATTTTACAAGAGAAACATATGCAAAAAAACATCGTTTAGGGCCTCAAAATGGCCCCGAAAGTTCAGGACCCGAAAAAACTGCTAAAAATAGTAAATTGCCAAAAATCCGTTTTGAGCCATTTGGAAAAGGTGGGTGGCCACCGATATCCACCTGGATCAATCCTCCCTCCTTAGGAAGAAATGGTCTCCATTGTGTTGAGTTCCCAGGGGAGAGGGAAAAACATTTGTTGAATCTGCATCTTGGTGAGCTTCTTGTCTTGTTGGAGACGTCGCGCTACTTAGTTTGTGGAAATCTGTCACGAACCTATTGTGGTTCAGGCTGCTCAACAAGTCGAGATACATGAGAGGATGATGTGCAGAAGGAATCTTTGCACTTTGTTGCAACCTTGTCGACCAACTTTTGTTGGATAGAAGGTCCTTGGGGCAAGGCTATAGTGGTTGCAGTGTCCTTTTGTTCTCCTTTTGAACAGATAGTGGAGAAGATGAATTTTGTAGTATGAGATACTACCTTGCGAAACTGTTTAGGTGGGGTAGTAGTTGGAACTACCTCTGGTATCCTGTAGAGATGACCCCCCAGAGTAATAATGACACTACGGGGTCGAGACTCATATATAGCATGGTGTTTCCACATATATGGCTGGCCCAAGAGAACATCACAAACATCCAGTGGGACAACATCACATATTATCTCATCCTCGAAGGGTTGGATGCCATATGACAATCGACAGTGCTGGCTGACACGAAGATCTCATCCTTGGTGAAGCCACCTGATGTTGTATGGTTGCGGGTGTGGTGTTGTCGACAATCCCAACTTTTTGACGACCTTTGTTGAGATGAGGTTCTTTTGTCTTCCGCTATCAACAATAAAATGCAAAGGGGTCCCCTTCACCCACATCTATGAATGAAAAAGGTGCTCCCCCTCTTCTAAATCTGTTGGTTCTTCTAGTTGAATCGTTGCGGTCGCGATAATAGCAGTGGGGTCTGCGTCGATGATCTATCTTTTCCCATTATTTTCAGGATCAGATTCTGAATCAGGGCTCAACTCCTTGTATTTGATCTCGACCACCAATGACTTTTTTGAGCGACATTCATCGTTGTTGTGCCAGGGGATTTTGTGGAAATCACACCATTTTCCGGTGTCCTTCTATTGGCAGCCAACTCACTCTTTCTTATCGTCTATAAGTTGCCTACACCTGTGTCTTGCAAACATCAAGTTTTTCGTCGCATCTTTCAAATAGACGACACTTTTATTTTTGCGACATCTGCAAATTTGTTTTCATTAAGTTTTCACGACTGTAAGCGTGAAAACTTCTCCTTTCGAGGTCACATTTCGATCACTATCTGAACTGTCATAATCGTTTTATCGATATTTACTATTGCACTTACCTTTTTTTTATCGTTATGTGGCTGAAAGGACTTTTAAACTATGCTCATTGAACATTTTAATATTGATTGCATAACTTGATTTTATTGAGTTTGTAAGGCATTGAGCATTTGGATTTACTTTTTATGACTTGCCTCATCTTTTAGTCTGCATAGGGGTTATGGTTAATTGTGTTTATATATATGATATAATCCTTATGTTAATCTTTTTATAACTTTTGGCTTGTCAACTATTATGAATTCGTTCGACACATTGGTTAAACATTTATACAATGGCGCATGGCTAACATTTGGTGTTGGTTTCACGTTGAATGTCGATGGTTTAAAAACTATACTCTAAAGTTGATTTGGTGCGTTGGCATAACACTCACCATTTGATTCTTTGGTTGGCCAAACGATATGGTTTTTGAGCTATGCTATGATTGTTTGAACAGATGTGTAAATCAGCAGTTGTACTTTACCATAACCATCGTGCATGGCAGTGAATGACTCCACCACCTTCGCATGCGCACATTTATGTTTACCCCTTTGGCTCGATTCACTGTTGTTGGTTCGGGTAGCTCTGTTACTGTGTGTTGATCAATTCGAACCCTTCCCTTACCATGCATTCAACTCCATGGCACCAGTCGTGCGAGTTGAACCCAATGGAAAACAGACCCTGTTAATGTTTGATAATGCCCGCCAATATTTGGTAGACAGTGGATGGCTTACCTTTGTGGAACGTTTCGAGGGTTTTAACCTTTGCGTGGCTTGATAGTTTTCCATGACCTTCGATGGCTGTCGATCCAAGGTCGGCGATATACAATTGGAAATTGATGAACAGTTTATCAGTCTTGCTACGGGTTTGCCTACCACTGGACAACGATGGTCCAAGAATTGAAAACTCGAGGAGGTCCCATGGACACTGCTCTTCCAGTCGCACAAAATCACCTCTTGTGATAGAGGTATGCCCGTAACTATGATCAAACAACGTTGGCATGATTTATTGATGATAATCAAGCAATTTGTGACCTGCGAAGGTCGGTACGGGTTTGTGTTCCTCAACCACCTGCGTTTTCTTATGGTTTTTATGGGATACTCTCTCAATATGCCCTATTATTTGCATCGAATCCTGTTTAAAATGTCGAATAAGTACAAAATACACCAGGCTGATAGTAGCCTTTTTCATTATAGGCTTGTTAAGCTTATCGTTGTCTGTCATTTGAGTCTGCACGGGGATTGTTGGAGCAATTTCGTTGCTCAAAATGGTTTCGAGGATTCGAATCCTACACAGGTCGACAAACCTGTGGTGAGCGGGGTCAAGGTTGTACCCCCAATGCCCTACCATATCCTTCTGCCTAAACCCTCGACCGACCCTCCTATTGATTTACCCCACACTGTGACTAAGAGTGTTGAGACTGTTAAGCGTATGGGAAAAAAGCCCAAGGCAAACCTCACAGCAAACGCCAAAGGGAAAAATAATTCCCATTTGATTTCACGGATGGCAAGGAACAAGCCAAAACCCCCTGTCGAGCTTAACCCTATCATGTTGAGTGAGGACTCTGATTTAGAAGTGGAGCATTTCTTGGATAGTGAATACCCCTATTTGCAAGGTTTGTATGCCGAACCCTCGTATGACTTTGTGTCAAACCTACCCCCTGCCTACAGAACGACCCTAACTACCCAGGCATTAAGTTTCCTTGTGAAACCCTTGGTCATTTGCCCAAATCCTCTCCTGCTCTGTCTAAACCTACAGTGTCACCCTGTGATCAATGCAATTTGTGGTTGGAGAGATATTATAATGATGTTCCAATACTCCAGTCAAAGATTCAGTCACTAGAGGACCAGATTGCAGCCCTGACCAGTCAAAAGGCCAAGCTACAAGCGACAGATAAGAAACAAAAGACGACCGGCTCCATCTTGTTTAAAAATGTGGAATCAGCCACGGCTGTTGTAAATTCCAAGCTGGCATAATTGAATAGCCTCGTCGCCACACAGGTATATTTGATTTCATTTRTTTTTTTGTAAATAATCTAGGTTTATATAACGATTTGGTTTCGGTTTTAAACATCTCTGTTCACTTCATTTGAATGGCTCTGTTACATTGCATGCATTCTATATATAGCTTTGCTTTGACTAAATGGAATTTTGTTTTCCCGATCATTCCCAGTTTAGTTTCTATTAGATTTTCATCGATTTGATTGATCTTGGTGTTGATTTGATTTGTTTGATTGAGTTAAAATGGATGCTATGTTTGTATCTATTCTAGACAGGAAATGTCCCTCATATTCAATTTAGAAAACGATCACATTTCAATTCGATTTCGTTATAATGCATACGCTATGATTGGCAACGATTTTGATGAAGTTAATTGTTACGGTTTGTTGTGCCATATGACTTTCGAAGAACATGAATTCAACTCGGATCGTTTCCAATGTGACTCTTTTTCTTCGGAAACATTGCTTATTTTAAACCTGTTACAAACACACCCAAATCATGAATAGATTTAATTCATAATGAGTATGCTAAAAACCCAGCCGGTTAATTCGCATTGATTTACTGTTAGCTCGACCACGTTATCAGTTGGATTCGTATTTCAATGGATACTTTGTTTGAATTTGATTTGTAAAACGAGATTGGTTATATCCGGATTCACGATTTATTTCTATGTTAAACTCAGTCATGATTCGTTTGAAATAAATAATTTCGTTTAATACCAATCAATTTTATTTGACCATTTTGCAATAATCAATTATCATTTATGTCGATTCTATTATGATTGTGATCAAAGTCAAATCGATCTGGTTACGATTTTGTATGAGTTGATTCTCGCACATGTTTGAATTAATCTACCTATAGCGTGAATCGTTTGATGTCATGACAACTATAATAATTTTAAAACGATTTTGTTTTGATCTGATCGTATCTCCTGTTGTTGGAAAAACACAATGTTTGCCTGTGATTTGTTTGATTGCATTACTTTCAAATTGGATATGGAATGATTTTCAAAACTGTTTGGTTTTGATTATGTCTACCCGATTGTGATAACAATCTAAACAGAGTATGCCTGTCTCTCCATTCGATTATTGGATTTTGATTCTATTTGATTTCAAATGATATAACATTTTCAAATGGAAAGATTAATTTTAAACGACTGTTGGTTGTTAATTCAATTTGATTTCATTAAAAAGATTTGATTTAATCTCAATTCTGATCCTGTATCTTATTTTAGACTAGCTACAGAATCAGATGATGATGTAGCTAAGTCTGTAGAATTAGATTTTTATTGTTTTGTTAATAAAATATCTCTCTAACTTGTTATTTTTGGTCCATTATAGGTGAATTCGAAATTGCATTGGATTTGATGAGCAGTTAGAGGATATTTGAAATATTTTGGTTTCATTTTAATTTCTGATTTTAGTTGATCTTGAGAATATCTTCCCAGATTATGTAAACAGTTTGATAACTTCCACAGGGAGGTTTTACCCTGTGGAGAAACTTATAAATACTTATTATTTTTGTAATAATATCATCCTCATTCGTGGGAGAACAAGGATATGGAATTTTAATACAGACTGAGACAAAATTTGATGTTCTGCTACAGCTTTAGCTTTTCATGATATCAATATTTTGTTTCATGTTTTTGTGTATCAATTTGCATTTGGTTAATGACTACTTTAGCTATCTTAGTCTTTTGCAAATGATATAATTTAATCAATATAATCCATATCTGATTTCTTCCACTGTTTAAAAAACATAGCAATTGCTTGATTCAGTTTGTGAATGACAGATTTCTCTTCTTCATAAGTTGAATTATTAAGTATAAGTTTTTGCATAACAGGTTTCCCTTATTGCAGAGATTTATAAATCATATAATTGTTATGATTTTTTATGTCTTGTTTGTCCTGTAAACAACTCAAAGAGCATTGCATCCTATCGTTTACGAGAAGCTTTTGGATTATCCGGTGCGAGTTTCCTTCCTCCGACCAGCTTTGAAGTCATCATACATAGGACAAATTTGGAGCGTTTCCAGGTCAGTTTGTCATTTGTTTGTTTAGTATATTTATTAGTAGTTTAGTTTAGATATAATTTTAGTTAGATATATATGTAGAATTAGTATATTAGATTGTTTAATTTCAGTATGTTTTATTTCTTGTTTATAAAATTATAAAATCAAAAAAGAAACACCTTTCTCTGTCTTATGGCAGATTGCAAATGAGTTTTCCAGGTTTTATTTAAATCTGTATTTTGTAAATATTGTATATTTTGTAGATAAGTTATATTTCTGATAAAAGTTAGTATAGTATTAGTTAGTAGTTTGTATACATAGATAGTATATTAGTTAGTTTGTTTAATAGTTAGATTAGTTAGTTTAGTTTGTTTTATTTAGTTTTATGTTAGTTTAGTTTGTTTTATTTGTTTTAATTAGTTTAGATTAGTTTTCTCTTTGGTTTTCCTAGAACCTTAGAATGGCTAACGGAGCCACTAAACCCGTCAGGGTGGTTCATTCCAAACGGCTTGGGTTATTAGACAACCTCGAACTGGTTCCACTCTCTCAGTTGATGGACGGTCATTTTCGCCCGTCAACACCTTCTTTGTCTTCCCGTGACCCTTCTTTTCCTGTGTCTTGGACTGGTTTTCAGGAGATTGTTTGTTAGGGTCGTCTTTGTCATACTTTGGTTGTTGCGGATTTGCGGACCCGAATTCCCATTTGTTCTGGTGCTTAAATTTATACTCAATTTTAACAGCATATCGATAAGTAGCACTGAGTGATGAGATGTCTAGAAAATCCATTTCAGTCCGGATGTATCTGTGTAGAGCCCCACGGTATTTCAGAACCAAATGTCGCTCGGAGTCTTTGATACCCAGTTTGGTGCACAAGGTATGGAAGGTATTGGTGAACTCCGGAACTGTTTGGCCCCTCTCTTACCGTAGTGTGGTCCATCTCATGTACTAGTCCTCATAGTTGCCAACAGGGTAATACTGTTCTTTTACCGCATCCACAAAAAAATCCCAAGTGGGATCGGCCCCATATATTCCAGACTCCTGTAATGTCCCCACTTTGGGACATCATCACAGGGCAGAGATTTATGATGACCAAAGTAGCCAGATGGGTGCTAGAGCGAGTATAGGGGTATTTGAGAGGCATTGTGGGGTCCATCTTGCATTGATGATCATATTACATCATTATGAGCCATTCCGTATAGGTTGCCTTTGGTTTCGTTGCATTCTGACGATTTCCATGATTTTGACTATTTTGAGCTATAAGTCAATGGAATTCACTAAAGAGGTCATTTTGGGCACATTAATTGGAGGAACCTCTCAGTGTAATAGCTCATTGGAATCGGGAGGAGAAACACTACAGGATGGAATGGCTAGAAGTGACTTTCAGTGGCCAGGGAAGCCACAAGGAGAGATAAGGAGCTTTTCAAAGGTAAAAAGGTTAATTAAT
>ML779334.1:2476540-2522606 GCA_009831015.1 Picea engelmannii
AACAGTTAGAAAATCAAATATTGACCTTGAGTCCAAATGATTTTTCTTGCCTTGGAGACTATCTATCTAGGTTTAAAATACTCATAATTTTATGTGAAGAATGTAAGATAAAGATGGAGGAAGAGCGTTGCATCTATCTTATTATTTCTAAGCTAGATAGTGCATATTATATGTTTGTATCTACCTTTTATGCCATGAGAGAGGCTCTAGGGGAAGAATCTTATGAAAAACCCAATCTTGAGTCCTTTTGTGCTTCTTTGATTTGAGAGGAAGATAAGCTTGTACAATCTGGAGTGATCAACACTGCATATCCCTCCAACAAAGTATTAGTTGCCCAGTAGAAAGATAAACCCAAGTATCCAAAGAAGAAACATCCTCGCTACATCAACAAACAACATAAGGGTCCCAAACCTGCTCAGACAACTTCAACTAATATTGGTGACAAAGGAAAAAAATATAGAAGTAAGAATACTAATAGACATTGTAACTTTTGTGATAAAGATGGTCATGATGAGTCCAAATGTTTCAAGAAGATGGCATCTTTAGAATCAACGATGAAGAAGCATAACATCAATATTGATTCTACTTCTTCTTCTCACGGACATGCACTTTATGCTTCTGTTTTCTCCTTCAATTCAAATTCTACTACTACTTTTTCTTCTGATGAGTGGCTTATTGATTCAGGAGCATCTTATCATATGGCTAAGGATAAAGCCATATTTTCTGCTCTAAATGAATGTAACACCAAGAAAATATTTGTTGGTGATGATAGATCTCTTAGTTTTGTAGGATCTGGAACAGTTCAAGTAGATAATGGTCATTTCAATGATGTATTATGTGTTCCAAGTCTTTCATGTAACCTTCTATCAGTATATCAAATCACTCATTCAAGTGAAGGTAAAACCATCGAGTTTTCATCTCACCAAGTTGTAATCAAGGATCTAAAAGATCCTAAGCATGTTCTTGCAATTGTAATTGCAGATGATATTACCAGGTTGTACAAGTTTGACAAATTTGGGTCATCATTTTTTGTTTCTCATAGCGATGACTTGAGAAAAATTTGGCATGAGCGGTTTGGTCATCTAAACTATCGCTCATTGCAACAACTATGTAATCAACAGATGGTGACCATTCTTCCTCTTGTTTCATGTAGATATGGTGTTTGTGCTAGTTGTGTTCTCAGAAAACATCATCAGGACAATTTTGACAAACGTGCCTCTTGGCACGCCTCGAGTCATTTGCAGCTTGTTCACAATGATTTGTGTGGTCCACTTTCTTCTCCTTCTTTTTCTGGGTGCAAGTATTTCTTAACTTTCATTGATGACTTTTCCAGACGTACTTGGGTTTACTTCTTAAAACTCAAGAGTGAAGTTTTTAACAAGTTTTTGACCTACAAGGCCCTTGTAGAAAAGCAATATGGACATCAAATTCAAAGGTTAAGAACAGATAATGGAGGCGAATATGTGAACAATAATTTTACAAGCTACTACACTACACAGGGAATCCAAATGCAACACATTGTTTCATATACACCACAACAAAATGGTGTTGCTGAGAGAAAGAACCACAAATTAAAAGAAATGGCTAATTGTATGATCCAATCTAAGGGATTAAGTCTAAAGTATTGGGTGGAAGCCATCAACTGTGCAAATTACATAGTAAATCGCACTCCCATAAAGGCTCTTAAAAATATAACACCGGAAGAAGCTTGGACTAAAATTAAACCATATGTAAGTCACTTCCATGTATTTGGCAGTATAGCATGGGCTCACATTCCTGATGAGAAAAGTAAAGCATTGCAGCCTAAAAGTGAGAAGTGTATATTTGTTGGTTATTATGAAGATGTCAAAGGTTATAAACTTCTTTAATCACATTGTAATGAAATTATTATTAGAAGAGATGTTAAATTTGATTAAAATATCTTGGTCTGCAAGCCTAATTCGGCGATTGTGCCTTCTTCGGCCTGCAAACCATCTTCGACGTTTGTGCCTTCTTATGATCTGGTTTCTTCTTTAGATGATGACAGTAAGGATGAAAATCCACCTCCGCCTGCTCACCCTCCTCCAGATGAGTCCTTTGAACATGAACCAGCACCAATTCCACCGCTTCCTAGATGGGTCCGTTCAACACGAGAAGTAGCTGGTGATCTTATCGGTGATCCTTCATATCAGCGTCAAACACGTTCACACTTCCAGTGAGCCTCTTCTCTTTTGGCTCAAGTTTCATAAAATCATGATCCAAAGACATTTGCAAAAGCTTCAGGTCATCTAGATTGGGATACAACAATGAATGAAGAGTATCATTCTTTAATGGAAAATGATACTTGGGATCTTGTACCTCTTCCAAAAGGAAGAAAACTTGTTAGATGCAAATGGCTCTACACAACTAAGTATGCATCAGCTGGAAGTCTTGAAAGACACAAGGTTCGGTTAGTTGCCAAAAGATTTTCCCAAATTGAAGGAATTGACTATAATGAAACCTTTTCCCCTGTAGAAAAAATGAATTCCATCCACCTTGTTATTGCACTTGCTACCTCACATTTGGAGGTCCATCAGATGGATGTTAAATCCTCCTTCTTGCACGAAGATTTGCAAGAAGAAATCTACATGGAACAACCTCATAGCTATGTCCAGAATGACTCTAGCCTTGTTTTTCGCCTCAAGAAATCTCTTTATGGTCTCAAGCAAGCTCCCCGAGCTTGGTATGCCAAAATGGATAGCTTTCTTATTGCCACTAGATTCTCTAGATTCCATTTTAATCCTAATTTCTATACCAAGAAAGTAGGAAGCCGTCTCATAATCCTTGTCCTTTATGTTGATGAACTTATCCTTGCTGGTAGTGACTCAAAACTTTTAAACCATGTGAAAACCAGCCTTAAGAAGAAATTTGAAATGACAGACTTAGGATTTTTGCACTATTTCCTTCGCCCCCAAGTTTTGCAAACCAATGAAGGAATTTTTCTTTCCCAATCTAAGTATGCGTGTGACCTTCTTTGTCGCTTTCACATGGATGATTGTAAACCAGCCCCTTCTCCCTTCCAGTATGGAGTCAAGCTTTCTTCCACTTGTACTTCTCCTGAATTTGATGCCACCCTGTATCGTTAGTTAGTTGGTAGCCTCTTATACTTGACTCATATCCGTCTTGATCTTTCCTTTGTTGTTGGTATTGTTGCCCGATATATGAAAACACCCCATGAAAGCCATAGGAAAGCAACTAAAAGGATACTTCTCTATGTTCATGGTACAATTCAGTTTGGGATACATTACAGTTCAAGGGGGACCCCTTTATTGGTTGGTTTCACTGATTCAGATTGGGCCGAAAACCCTGATGATCGAAAGTCTACTGTGAGTTATGTTTCCAGTCTTGGTTCAGGACCTGTCAATTGGGCCTATAAGAAACAACAGGCTATTTCACTTTCTTCAACAGAAGCAGAGTACCAAGCAACGGTAAATGCAAGTCAGGAAGCCCTGTGGCTTCGACAGATCCTTTCAGAGTTTGGATTCCAGCACCAGCATCCGACCAGCCTTTGGTGTGACAATCAGAGTTCCACAAAGCTCGTGAAAGACCCAGTTCAACATCAGCGTAGAAAACACATCGAACTACACATTCACTTCATAAAAAATCTCACTCATGATCAAGTTATTCAAGTGCTCTTTTTCCCTACAAAAGATCAAGTTGGAGACATTTTCACAAAGTCTCTTACAGAAGTGAAGTTTTCCAAAATTTGATCTATGTTAAGAGTTCAGGAAGTTTTCATTAAGGGGGGATAGGCTCTAATGCCTCCTTCCTTCTCCTATTGTGTCACTATTGTAAATCCTTCAATCCTATCCCAATTTGTTCTTAAGGGGGGATGTTAGGATATTTAGACACTTAGGATTTAGTAAGATCTACTTGGTCTATTATGTCGTTAGGTAAAAGTGTCTTTTCTAGAGTGTTTCTTTAGTATGCATTAGTATGCATTTGTAGTTAGGAAATCCGACGGTCACAATATGTTCCCGACATAGAGTGATCCGACAGTTCATACTCTCCTTGGCCTTCAATCTTTCATGATTCTTATTGGCCTTCAATCTTTCATGATTCTTATAATTTTTCGAGATCTTGTGACAAGCGCCAAAAATTTGCTGAGAAAGAACGCCTTTTTGCTATGCCTTTACAACATGTCTTCCCTGACTTTCCTTTTTCAAAATGGGGTTTGGAATTTATTGGTCCTATTAATCCTCCATCTTTAGCAGGTCAAGTTTTTATCTTGACAGCTACAGACTATTTTGTGAAATGGACTGAAGTTGTCCCACTTGAGCATCGACACGATCAGCAGGTGAGTTATTTTCTTGAAACTAATATTTTTTCTAGATTTGGACTTCCTTTGGAAATTATTACAGATAATGGTCCTGCCTTTATTTCTACTAAGCTAACCCAAGTTTTAGCTAAGTTGGGGGTTAAACATTTTACCTCATCAACTTATTATCCCCAAGGTAATGGGCAGACCGATTCTAACAACAAGAATATGGTAATAATTATCAAGAGGCTCATTGAATATAAGCCTCGCCAATGGCACACTCTCCTCACTTACACCCTTTGGGAAGATCGCACTACCACCAAGGTGAGCACTGGTTTCACTCCTTTCCATTTTGTTTCTGGTCAAGACGCCATTCTTCCTACCGATATGGAACTTTCCTCTCTATAGTTAATGCTACAGGTCAAAGAATTAAATTCTTCTCATGATTATCAAAGAATGAATGCACTTTTTCCTTTAAAAGAGCAAAGGATGTTTGCCTTGGATAATATAAAGAGAAGACAACAAATTGTTAAAAGACATTTCAACAAAAGTGTCAAGGCTGTCAAATTTAAAGTCAATGAGAAGGTATTGTTGTGGCTTTCAACTCATGTTGATAGAGGAAGGCATTCAAACTTCCAAAAATTATGGTTGGGTCCTTTTAAGATCTCTTTTGTCTTGGGCGCAAATTCTTACATCCTAAAGGACTTACAAGAGCGATTTTTTTCCTATAGCACTAACAGTTCCCATTTGAAACACTATGTGGATCCAACTTAAAAAAAATTAAGTTGTATGGAATGTTTTCTGTATTATAGTTTGTTTTATTTTCTTCGATTTTATATCTATGTTATTACATTTCTGCTTATTTCAATTATGTTGTTTCATTTCTGCTATGTCATTTTCTTTCTATTTGTTTTGATTTGACTTCATTTCTTGTCAAAATAAAATGTTGGTTCAGTTTTCCTACAATGACGTTATTCTGCAAAGTATTGTTAATCAATAACAATCAAGTTACACAGTTTTCATGATGCTCCCCTTGGAAGCATCATTGAAATTGTTATCTGCTTCAATTGTTGTTTTATAAGATAGTTGGTTTTATCCCTCTCTTGCTTTCCTTTTCTTCCATCCATTTCAAGATTCAAAAGAGCATATCAAAAAAAACTTCTCCTTGAATTCAAGAACACTTTACTATGATTAATTGAATGATTATTCTTACAAAGATAAACCCCCTCATACTTAACACTTTCCATGAGTTATTCCCAAATTCCCAGTCATTTTTCCCTTAAATCCGCTCACTTCCCCTTGTTGCATAATCATTTTGATGTATATCCTCTTGATCTGATGTTATTGGTTTGCGAAACTAGACATTCTGAGTTCTTAATCTGTTGGAAATAGATTTCCCTGTGGAGTCGCCATTTTGTTGACGATTAAAATCGAAGCGATGAATTCCACCCACAAAGGATTTCTAAAAGCACTATTATTTAATTATGATAATAATATAATACTAGTAGGTGGGACCCCCTTGTAGACTAGAGGCGCAAGGATATACATATTACTTTTATGTGTTACTATTGTTACAATGTTGCATACATAGTCCTACATTATTTTGATGCATTCATGGATCCATTGATTTTATAAATGGGTGATTGCGACATTATTGCTACATGCTATTGGTAGTGACTTGCGATACAGAATAGTTCCATGGGTATGAGAATCATATTGTTAACAGGAGCTATGCTATGTTATGTTATAACCTCGATTACTAATTCATAGATTGATTACTTTTCCATATATGATTATCCAAAGGATTATTGAATGAGAGCTAACTTGAAACAAAAGGAAAAGGAACTATGTGTTAACCCTAAGGCATTGGTAAAAGACTACATATAAACTACAAACGAATGTGTAGATTGATACAAATCGTGGGCCAATATATTATGTTATGTGATTTAGTTAAAGGAATATGCAATTTTGATTAAAAGTTGAAAGGAGACGCATATAACAATGTTTATATGTGATTATCGTGTGGAGTTATGGAAAAAGGTTAACGTAGAGATATGAGATATCTCAGGTGGTGCACTATGCAATATATATGGTATCAAATATTACAATGGATATGGAATTGAATTATGCATTGGTTATATGGTTTGATTTTAATGGTGAAGGTTATGTTAGTGGGTTGGATCGTACATGGAATTGAATGGGGCCAGGTGAGGAAGCGATGTGCATTCACTGCACGTCACTCCAAACCTTCCCTAACACTTGTCACCCTAGCATTGTTGCATTGTTTCATTTTTCCTTTGTTGGTTGTGAAGATCCGTGTTTTTAGGATTGGCAAGGGTAAACTCGACCGGTTCACCATTGAAACGATTTTCTCACAGGTATGGCTCTGAAATTTCCATCCATGATGGACTCTCTATTTTATGAACCAAATGGTGGCTCAGTAATGCATGGATTCTGTGTTTTCTTGAGTTTTTCTACTGTGTGTAAATATGGTGTTATGGCTCTTTGTGATGACTGTAAAATGTTGGTAATTGTAAGAAGAGTAATGGGTATTATTGATTATCAATTTTGCGCATTGGTTATTTGCTTGGTCAGTATGGTTTTTATGATGGTTCTCTGTTGAATAATGGCGACAGTTGTGCACTGAAGCTTTGAGTTTGATGGTTGAGTATTTTAACCACCGTTATGTGTATCAGTGGTTTTAAAATCGTTTTCCCTCTCGATCGTTGTTGTAATCTTGATCCACTTGTCGAGAAATAGTCGACAGTTGGTGTGTTTCTTTTGCCTAAGCCCTGAACTATTGTTGATGGCCCGTTCCCTACTATCTTTTCACTGAAATATTTCCAAAGGTCTAGTCCTGGTTGGTCCCGGATGTTAATACAAGATTTTGTATGTATCAAATTGATACGAGTGGCGTCCAGGATTTTTTTCCACAAAGAGTTTCCTCACTCACTCCTCTCGTCTCTACTATTATGATGACTATGTGTTTTGAAGCCCCACTATTGTTGTTGTCAAAAGTTATCAACCTCCTGGGTGATTGGAAAGAGACATTATCTCGTTGTGTTTTGAATACCCTCCATTGTTTAAGTTAACCCTTATTCCCTCTGCAAAGTGTTACAGGCACCTGTGTGCAACTGGTTGTTTAACCCGAATTGCCTTATTTTCACTCGGGCATTCACTTATGTTTATGTCAAAGGCTTGGAGTTATAAGATGAAGGATTGTAGGTGTTTTTAAAAAGATCATGGCGCTCTATTTTCAATATTACATTGTGGCATGTGGTTGTTAATCAATGGTAAATGGATATGAGGATATGAATACCACTATCTCTCTGTGTTTTTTAAAAGGAAGACAAACATGTTTTCCTTGCCTCTCTGCATTTAATTTTTCAAGAGCCCGTCTTGGAATCTGACTTGTCTCTACCTCCTTGAGCACCTTCTGGGGTTTGTCAAGCTTTGGGTTATCAGTTTAATGATTGTGGAAATTTAAAAACATGTGCTCTCTCATTTATAAACCCATCCTCTTAGTTGAGTCTTGGTGTGGTCTCTCTGTAATGAATTTGTTCGAACAAAGAAGAAAGAAAATATGTGGTTACATACAGCCGAGAGTTGTCCTTCTTTTCTTCTATGGTCTCGATTAGTGTGTTTAATCCGACATTATATTGATTGCGTTTAAAAATAATAAGACACATATATGAGTTGTACCAAGCCCGATCATGGTTCTGTCAAGTTTAAAAGAGGTGTTTGTGTGTCAATACCACTTTGTTCTCTTCATACATGATATAGTTATGTGGCTTCTTCCCTTTAAAAGGAAATCTTTATATACTATTTCACACAGAGAACAAGCTCGGGGTTCCATTTTTTTGGGAGATTGATTGTTGTTGTCGATTTTAGATTTTGTCGATGATATGATTGATGACCTATGTATGATTGGGCATGCTTTTAACTTTGTCCATGATTTTTAAAGGAAATTGTGTATATTTAAATTGGGTCCGATTGTTGATTAGAAGACAGTAACTATTGATTGATATCTTTGGTGTATTATTGTTTCATTACTAAAGATGAATGTTCTAGCATAGATAACAAATATTCATGTGTATCATTTAGTTATGTTCTCTTCATACGTCGTATGGGAATCATCGTGAAGACTATCAATTGTTTAAAAAAAAAAAGTATATATATTGATGCACACAGAGATTAAGCTCAGGTTTATGTTTTGGGGTTGTTTGTTGTTGTCGATCCATGATTTTTGTGCATATTTCGTTTGTTTTAAAAAGGGAAGGGATCAGCATTAGTATATACAATGTTGTTGAATTGGAAATGTCTATATAAGTTATAATACACATATTGTTATAAATTGAGGATTTTTGGGGAAATTAAATTGTTATTGAGACATCAAGCAGTTTGATGCAATTGAGAAACAATGAATGTTTTTGTCTTGAAATGAATGCTTTTGGAATTAAATTTGAACAGAGTTATGATAATTGATTGATTTAATTTATTTTATGAACAATATCCATCTAATTCCCTCTCATTTTTTCATTTTTTCACTCATTACAAATCCCCTCACGATCCCAAATTCATTTTGCACTCCCTGTTCACTAAAATTAAATTAAAACTATGTATAACAATGATTAAAAAATACACAGAGATAGATGGCAGCTGATATGTTTTGGTTATTGTTACACATTCAATTGTTTAATGATTTTTTGAGAACTAATCATGTTCTTACTCCCGGTCATGATATCCCTTTTTCTCTCAATACAATCCCCTCAGATGCCCCTAAACCCTACTTCACCCCCTACTCATTGACAATTAAATGAATTTTATGGATTGGATTGCATGGGTCTGATGTGATTGTTGAGTCAAACTTTGTTTCATATTAATAGAATGTCATGTATGGTATGTTTAAGAATTTAGTTGCTAATAATTATTGCATACAGGATGAGCTTCTTTAGCAGAGGAAGTCATGCCCGAAATCATAAAGGCAGAGGGAAATGGATCAGAGGGCCTAGAAGGCCCAGATTCACAATACATTTCGATGCAGATCCTCAAGATTTAAACTAGCTCTATCAAGCTAGATTTTTCAATTGGATTGGACAAGGGATAGTCCAGCCTAGGCTAAAGAGGCCTTACTTTCATCCCCATCATGTCCCTAGTATCCCTATGCCCCCACATGTTTCTTTGCAACTTGAAGTTCTCGAGAATGACGGATGGAAGGAGATTGTTCACCCAGCAGTATCCCACCATCGTGGCTAGAAAAATTTGTCTTTACCTCCTCCTCCTCCACTTGTTAACCCAAATGTTCAGATTTCCCCTGCACACTCACCTGTATAGTCCTCCCATGCAAGAAAAAGAATCAAAATCGAAGCCCACCATATGCATGATAAAGGAAAAGTTGTTTCTACCCCACCCTCTCCTTCAAGTGATTCAACCAAATCTGTATCATCCGGTATGCACTTGAGAGATTATTGGTCCCATGTCATCAATGAGATCAAGCCTCAAGGTTCTACTCAGCCTAAGGCAATTCAGGGAAGTCAAAAGGGGATAGCAACAACAAAGGAAACATTTCCTCTCAAAGTGATAAATACGGTTTTTGATTATGTTTTATTATTGTTTTATTGAGGACAGTGGACTGCTAAAGGTTTTGGACAACAACTATTTTTGGATATTTGGATATTATATGTTTGGATATAATTTTAAATATCATTGATATTTAAATTTCAAATTGTGGAATTGATTATGGGAACCACAAAGAGGTATGTTTTTGATTGATTGTCTAATTATGTTTATTTTTGTTAAAAAAAATAAAGGGAGTTACAAGGGGCCCCACCTACTAGTTATTATTTAATAAAAAGACCCTTTATTATTATTATTATTATTATTATTATTAATTATTCCCCTAAACTAAAATTTAGTTGAGTTTTAGTTAACTTAACTAAATGAGCTAGTTGAACTACTTCAACTAATTTGGAATACATAACAACCAAATGAGAAGGAAGAACAAGTGGAGAATAGAAGGAGAAATCATACTAAGGTTTGATCTTAAGTTTTATTGAGATAGTTCAGTTTTTATTCATTCTTCAATACATTAAAGGCCTAATTATCTTTTATGAAAACAGGGTCCTATTGTAGACAACAAGGTTCAAAGTTGAATCATATCATTCAGACGCTTGTTTTCAGAGGTTTTGATCTATCTTTGATAGTCTGTGTAGAATTTTTTTTTTATGAATTAAATTTCATGACTGATAAAGGATATTGTCCAGAGTCAAGTGCGCAACACTCTATGGCAAGATGATCCAAATTTTAAAGTTCAACTTTTACTTCTTGTCAGAGTCCTTTTGTATGGTTTGTTGGACAACTGAGGGGGGGGGGGGGTTGAATCGGTTTTTACTGTGCTTAAACAATTATTCCCATTTGAAACTCTTCACAGAACACTCAATGATGATCACAATAATGCAGGGAAGTAAGCAATAGAATATTCAACATCAATCACACACATGAAATATACAGAGACATATATTTACTGAGGAAACCCATAAAGGGAAAAACCTCTTCTTCTTGATATGATAAGTAATATGTATTTTCTATACATTATCATTCTTATGAGCACCAACACATTTTGAGGCTACCACCTCTATTTGACAAGTAACAACTTGTTGAGAGCACCAACTCTCTGGTTTCTCTAGAACCCACTAGAAGGAAGTACCAACTCCCTGAGTGTTCCAGCACCAACTAGATAGAAGCACCAACTTCCAGTTACACAGGCACCAACTTGTATAACAGAGAACAATAGTTCTCCCTTGCACCACCCTACAACCCTTGTTTTTCTGGTTGCAACCAGATGGAAGCTACAACTCCCTGTGTTCAAGAACCCACTTGAAACTCTAAGGAAAATAGTCCTCCCTAGCACCACCCTACCACCCTAATTATAAAACTTCATTATTGAAATTTATTACAGTGATACAGTGTTTTTCAAAGGGCTTACCAGTCTCATCATTGTTCTGTTATACTTCTCTTCTCTGCCTGCATCAGTTTCTTCCTGCTCACATCTTCTTGAGATTCTTGATCTTCTTCTCTATCTCTACATGCGCACATCGAATTTCTCCTCCTCTCTCAGATATGCATTTATGTTCGATATCTTTCTTCTGCGCTTTATGCTCTATGTATTATTTCCATTCTATGTGCTATGCCTCTTCTATGTGTTTCAGCTGTCGCACACAACATGCTTCTACCCGCATGAATAAATCTCAATAGAAGCAACCATCTCTTCTATGTTCTATGTATATTTATCATGCCAAGTCCTCTGCCAGATCATACAACTTACTCTTCATTCTCTCTGGTGATCATGTTGAGTCTGTTCTTCATCAGTGGTCGATATCCTGAGATTCTTTGGCTTCTCTACCAGTTACAGTCTTTGATGCTTTTCCATCTTTCAATTGTCTCTATGATGAGCATTCATCCTACTGGTAATTACCTCGAGAATCTTCAGTTCCTATGGTGATCACCCTGAAGCTCTTTGAATTCTTTGACAATTATGCTCAGTGTGTTCATCATCAGTGGGTGTTATCCTGATATTTCTTGACTTCTCTGGCAGTCGAAACTCTTCATATTCTCTGTCATTTATAGCCAGTCGTATTTGGTTTCTTTGTATTTTAAGCCCCTTCCTTCATGTGACCATTGGCGGTGACCCAATCACCTATTCAAAATGTTCTTCCCGATCTCGGTCTAGTGAGTGCAATCTTTTTTTCATGATGTGACCTTGGGATATGAACTTCACGTGACCATGCGATTGTGACCGCGTCCATAGGCATTTTAAGGGAAACCCACTTTTCACCCTGCAATTAACTACGAGCATCCATGCATCCTTTCTCCAAAAATGTGGTTTTGATTGTGGCTCTCTCATGAAATATTAAGACCCAAGCATGTTTTGGCCCCGAAATGCGATGGGACCGTCGATCTTATGATCTTAACGGTGATATTGAAATGGACAGATCAGATTGGACGGTTTATTTCATGGAAACAAATCAATGGTCAGATTTGATCCTTACACTCATCCTTTCATTGTTCAATCCGACATCTAGGAATTAATCAAACATTAAGATGGATGGTTGTCGAAACTTCTCCCTTTGGAACTTCAGAATTTCAACTTCTCAAACTTACATTATCCTTCCACTGTACTATGATCAGTGATTGAGAATACACCCAAAGAGATCTTTTAGAACAGACGACCCGTGTTCTTGCTGACGTGGCCTTCCACATTTCTTTGTTGAGTTGGTCTGCTTATGTGGGTCATACGTGTAGGCAGTGTAGTGGAATGTGGAGGCAGAGCACGGTAGTAGAGTGTGAAATGTAATGGGTAGTGGAGTGTGATGTCAAAGTGCGGAGGTGGTATGTGTGAGTGGTTTGGTGGTTTACTCGAAGGGGGGTCAAGCGGTAAGTGGTAATGAGAAAGGGGGTCCAAGTTAATAGAAAGGTGACACCTATGAGGGTCCCACAAGGAAAATACCACCAACTCGGAGCCCACCCCCCCACGGTTAAAGGATGAAATCTCGGGGGGGTCTGATATGCCCTGTTGACCGTAGATCTGAGTCACCAATTCTTGACCACTGAAATTAGTGCACCCTTTACCCAAATTATCCTGTCCTTCCACTTTAGACTGATCTTACGGTTGCGATCTTCTTCGGATGATCCAACGATCGAGAACGTATTTCATCTCTCTGGGTCTCTAAACTTCGGAGATTTCAAATCTCAAAATGACATCTTGAAGTGATATTTTTTCAGGAGAGTAACCTCCTCACATATTTATACCTAAAATGAATCATGTTCGTTGTAATGTCCCCACTTTGGGACATCATCACAAGGCAGAGATTTATGATGACCAGAGTAGCCAGATGGATGCTATAGCGAGTACAGGCGTATTTGAGAGGCATTGTGGGGTCCAACTTGCATTGATGATCATATTCCATCATTATGAGCCATTATGCATAGGTTGGCTTTGGTTTCGTTGCATTCCGACGATTTCCAGGATTTTGACTATTTTGAGCTATAAGTTAATGGAATTCACTGAAGAGGTCATTTTGGGCACATTACTTGGAGGAACCTCTTAGCGTAATATCTCATTGGAATTGGGAGGAGCAACACTACAGGATGGGATGGCTAGAAGTGACTTTCAGTGGCTAGGGAAGCCACAAGGAGAGATAAGGAGCTTTTCAAACGTAAAAAGGTTAATTAAAGTGATTTAATTAATTAATTAAATATTAATAAAATGAAAGTCACTTTGGAGGGAGAAGGTGAGCCAAAACGTATAAAGGAAAGGCAAGGGCCTCTTCTCATTCATTCATGTATGATCTTATTTTGATTTCTGGCTTCTAGCTAGTGAGCCCAATAGTGGGGGTTTTGAGGGTTTTGACATAACAAACCCTAGAGGACGATTCGGTGGTGAAAGATTCCACCTATCTTGTCCCAAAATTGGTCTCGGAGATGAAATACTCTCCCACACCATTCTAGTTCTAGATCTACTCAGTTGCAGGAGGATTCTGCATCAGTTTCATGTGCAGATAGAGAGAGGGCACACCAGTTGAGGGATTCCAGCAAGAGGGGCGCACCATCTTTGGAGAGAGATTCGTTGTAGGAGATTGGCAGGGCCGTTGAGGATTCTATCACTTGGTTTTTCATTGCAAGGCCTTGAACATCAGATTTAGTGCTTTTTGAGACAGTTTTATGGCTCAGATTATTTCTTGAGCAGTGGAGCGAATTGAAGAGAAGGAGGGCGTTTTTGAGATCTAGATCTAGTCCATTTGGAGGGGTTACACTTCAGATATGACCCTGAGAATTTACCTAGTGACTTGCAGTGTCCCAATCTATATTTTTGGAGAGTTTCAGAGCATTTGGAGGCCTCCTTTAGTAGGGCCGAATTATCTAGGGTTTCAGTCATCTAGTGGGGTGCACCATTCAGTGGGGGATTTCAGATCTACAGATATTGAGAGGGATCTTGGAGATTCGGTCACCTGGGTTGTTCTTACCATCACCCGATATATCAGTTGGCATATTTATTAGGGTGATTGGACACTTTTGGTAGCAGGGCTGAATTATCTAGGGTTTCAGTCATCCAGTGGGGCGCACCATTCAGTGGGGGATTTCAGATCTACAGAGATTGAGAGGGATCTTGGAGATTCGGTCACCTGGGTTGTTCTTACCATCACCTAATCTATCAGTTGGAATATTTATTAGGGTGATTGCACACTTTTGGTAGTAGGGCCGAGTTATTGAGGGTTGCAGCCTTCTATTGGAGTGTGGCATTCTTCAGCTGGAGAGTTTGGCATTCAGATCTGCTTGTATTGATCTTCATTTCTCATTCATCCTTTGGAGACATATTTTGTATTAGCGGGAGCATTTTGTAGCAGCGCTTATCTATTGTCTATCTTCTTGGCCATCTGTTGAGCATTCCAGATCGGCATCTTCATTGTAGCAGGTTTCTCTATTTTATGAATAAAGAAGAATTGAGATGTTTTGGCTTGTCTATCTTATTGCATATGGTTGAGGTATGTTCCATGGTTATCTCTTTCTGTTATTCGCTGCATACACACATATAAACACATCTAAAAGGTAGATCAGCAAAGTGTTTGATGAAATACCTCACTCAGAAAAAGTTTTAAAAAGACACCAAAACAGTGATGATCCTTTCATAATGGCTTGGGATCATTACATTCGTTGGCTCAGGATCCTAGATCAAAGGCCCAATCTGTCTACGATGTATCTCTTCTAGCTTATCCTATCTTTCCACTTAGAATGATCCAATGGATGACAGAAATTTGTGTTTGATCCGATGGATGACAGGTATTGAAATAATCAAATTCTGAACTCTTTATCCCCCTTTAACTTACCCTTCAATTAATTCTATCTGACGGTCGATGGATATTCAGGTGATCATGATCTCAGATCTCATCCCTTTATTATCTTGTCCTTCCACTAATTCCATCCGACGGTCATCGGATTTTCTCCAGATCTGATGGTCCACATTCATTTCGTATTTAGGGCTTCGGGTAATTCAACTTTCAAGTTGCCAATTCTTCCGATGTGATATTCCCCGAATGGTAACCTCCTCGCAAATCCACTGGATCTAAAGGTTGTTGGTCTTTTGGATCGGTGATCCAATGACCACTGTCTCTCTTCCTCCTGAGCTTATGATCTCTCTGACTTAGAATATTTTCTAAGTGTTCACAGGTCTTGACCTTTGCTCCTCCTGCGAGTCTGTCTCTTAGACCTCGTCTGCAATTCTGGAAACTGCTATCTCTTCTGAGATTTCTTGTTTCTGCATATTGTTCGCTTCTCCTCTTGAGATTATGATTTTCCTGTAAAACATCGACATTGTTGTTATTTCCATCAATGAAAATCACACGCTTTCCTATAAAACATGACAACAATATCCCACTTTGGCATTAATGGCAACCGTAAAAGGTTGTTTCTTGGACCTCCAACTGTAGCATCCAGACCACTCCTTTTCTCCCCCTTTCACATCAATGTCAAAGAAAACATGTTCCCCCTGAACTGTTGTAGTACTTTGTGTAGGTATCATATATTCAACCAACACATACTCCCCCTGATAGGATGGACTCTCTTAGGTTGATAATGGGGTCACACCCAACTTCTAGCGTAGATACTCAAACTGAGATTTTGCAAGCGGTTTAGTGAAGATATCAACAATATGATCTTTTGATGGAATATAATGCAAAGAAACAACAATGTTGGTCACCTGTTCCCTCAATAAGTGATACTTTATGGGTATATGGTTGGTCTTGGAGTCAAATACATGATTCTTTAACACATTAATTGCACTAGTATTATCACAATGAATTGGGATCGGTGCAGTATATTTTAATTCCAAGTCTGCAAGTGTCTGAATCATCCATAATACTTGGGTACAACAAGTCACAGCTGAAATGTACTCAGCTTCTGTAGTCGATAAGGAAATGGAACCTTGATTCTTGCTCAACCATGCTACAAGGGAATATCCTAAGAAGAATGCACCTCCACTCGTGCTTTTCCTTTCATCCATGCAGTTATCCCAAATAGCATCTGAATAGACTGATAATTGAAACTTATGATTCCTATGATACGATAGGCCAGAGTTCATTGTTCCTTTCAAATATTTGAATATTCTTTTGACATCTATCAAATGACTATTTTTAGGTGCAGACTGGTACCTTCCTACCATTCCAACAACATGCATTATGTCTGGACGAGATGTTGTGATGTACAATAGGTTTCCTATCATAGACCTATATGAACTCTGATCAACATTAGGTGAGTCATCAACCTTTCTTAGCTTGCATCCAGTGACCATAGGTGTGCTCACAGGTGTAGAATCTTCCATTTGAAACCTTTTCGATATTTCTCTTAGATATTTCTCCTGAGAAATAAATATTCCTTCAGACCTCTGAGTAATTTGAAGACCAAGAAAAATTGGCAGTTTCCCTATCATAGACATTTCAAATTCAGACTGCATGGCAGAAGAAAACCATTTTACCAGTGAAGCGTTATTACTTATGAAGATGATGTCATCTACATATACCAACCCAATGAGAAAATCAATACCCTCTATTTTGATATATAGATTGTTGTCAATTGTTCCTCTTTTGAACCCTTTGTCTTGAATATACTTATCCAGTCTGTAATACCAGGCACGAGGAGCTTGTTTCAACCCATATAAGGCTTTCTTCAGCTTGTAGAAAAAGTCAGGGTTATCTGACAGTTGGAAACCTTTCGGTTGTTCCATATAGACTTATTCTTTTAGATCTTCATTTAGAAAAGTTGACCTGACATCCATTTGATAGACTTTAAACTTCTTATGACAAGCATAGGTAAGAAACATTTTAATAGCTTCTAATCTTGCTATGGGTGCAAAAGTTTCATCAAAATCCAGTCCTTCTATTTTAGCATATCCTTTACAGACCAATCTGTCTTTATTCCTAACTATTTTTCCTTGTTCATTCATTTTATTTTTAAACACCCATTTGGATCCAATTACATTCTTATCTATCAGTCTAGGAACAAGCTCCCAAGTATTGTTCTTCTCAATCTGATCCAATTCTTCATTCATTGATTTTAACCAATTTACATCTTCACTGGCTTCATTGAAGTTCTTGGGTTCCACCATGGATATGAAGGCTATATCTGATTTCTCGGTGTCTTTCATTATCCTTCTCCTGGTTTGTACACCTTTGTCTTTCTCACTAATTATCTGACTTGAAGGACGATTCTTTTGAGTAAATCTAGAGGAAGGATTTGATGTTGTATGTTGATTTGAGCATGCTTGAGTGTTTGTATCTTCATCTGACTCATATTCTTATTTTTCTGATCCTTGTACCTATTCATATTCATCTTCAACTATATCCTTTGTGGTTGATTCAATATTTCTCACCTCTCTTACTAGGATTCCTTCATCAACTTTTATGTCAATACAATCAACCAATTTATGTAGCCTCTTATTATAGATTTTGTATCCTTTGTTGTTTGTAGCACACCCTAAGAAGATGCCTTCATCAGCCTTGTCATCATACTTGCCAAGGTTTTCATTATTATTCTTTATGTAGCACTTACTCCAAAAGACTTTGAAGTGTTTGATTGAAGCAGGTCTTCTATACCACAGTTCATAAGGTGTCTTGTCACTGTGTGGTATGAGGTGAGATTTTTTAAGAATATGGATTGATTTGTGTATTGATTCTACCTAGTAGGTTTGACCAATGTTCTTCTCATTCATCATTGACCTGGCCATTTGCTGAACTATTCTGTTTTGCCTCTCAACTGCTCCATTTTGTTGTGGAGTTCCTGGGATTGTGTATTCTCTTTTGATCCCCTATTTATAACAGAATTCCTTGAAATCACTTGACATAAATTCTCATCCTCTGTCTGATCTTACAACCTTTAATCTGTTGCATATTTGATTCTCATTTAAAGCCTTAAATATTTTAAATTTATCAAATGCTTCAGCTTTTTCTTTGAGAAAAGCAACCCAAGTGAGTCTGGAGTACTCATCAATGATCATCATGAAGTAGTTTTCCTTCCCTATGCCTTCCTATCTTGATGGTCCACATAAATCCATATGAACTAATTGGAGTGGTTTCATTGTTGAAGTAGAGCTCTTGGATTTAAACTGTTTCCTAGTTAGCTTTCCTACTTGGAAGGGTTTACACACAGAATCTTGTGGCTTTGATATTCTTGGAAGATATTTTATTGCCTCAATATTTTTTAGCTTGATTAGGTGGTCAAATTTTAGATGTCCAAGTCTCCTATGCCATAACCAGCTTTCATCATGTTTTCTTAGATGACACTCATCTCTATCTTCTTTCAGCACATATACATTATTATCTGTCCTTATGCCTTTAGCCACCACTTGTCCTAATTTTACAGACTTTATCTTACAATATTTGGAAGTGAACACCACTTCACATCCTCTGTCACACATTTGACTTACACTGAGAAAATTATGTTTCAGCCCATCTACAAGTAGAACATCCTGGGCTTTTCCTTTACCCTTGATTTTACCTGGTTCATCATTTCCAAAGGTCACATTTCCTGTTTTGATTTTACTAATAGAAAAAAAATTATCCTTGTCTCCATTCATGTGCTTGGAACATCCACTACCTATATACCAGGGGTCTTTTTGTTTTTTTGTTATAAGTACTAGACTACATTGTTCACTATATTTCTTTTTCCAAGTGCTAGCATTTATGGCTAAGGGTTTTATCCTTGGATCTACATTGTAATTCTTCAGATGGAAGTTTGCAACTTTGTACTTGAAGTTATGACAGTTATAGCATTCGATCTCATTATTCAATAGGTCAAAGTGATTGGTGCAACTTTGTCTACTCATTGGATGTTTAGTTCTATGTTGCAAATATTGCTTATTTCTTGATCTCCTCAGTTGCATGTCTCTAAACTTAATTTGATAGTTTGCAATCTTATGACCAAAATTAGAGAAGTAAAAATAGTAACCATGGAAGAAATTTTGGTACCTAAAGGATGGCCTTCTTCTTGCCATTTTTTGCTCCATCTTCTGATGTCTTTGTTTTTTATTAGGGATCATCTTGTCTCTATTAGTTTTTGGTGGCGAAGTACTCACATGGTTTGATTGTCTGCTGACTTGGAACTTGATCATCTTTACTAGCTCTTTTCTTTCTGTTTGTTTGTTGCTTTAACCACTTACATAGCCTAAACCAATCTTCAACAAAGGAGATCTTTGTTTGCTCAAAATGTCATTTAGTTCTACTGAGGCTTTAATGCTTGGAATATTTTGGAGATATAATGCTTTAAACTTCTCCATCTCTTTCCTGGTTTTTACTACCTCTTCTTCCAAGGCTTCACATCTTTCCTTCTTCTCTGATAACTGTTGTTTCAGAATGTCCTCTATTTTCTTTGCCTCTTCTAATTCCACTTTTAGTAGGGAAAAGTCTTCATCAGGTCTTTTACTGTCTTTCTCGAACTGTATCAACAATTGTTTTTTTCTTTTTCTTCTTAAATCTGAGTCTATCAATTTCTTCTAGGGCACTGATCAGTTCTCCTTCCATGTCAACCACAACTTCCTTGTCCTTTTCGTCACTTCCTATGATTTCATTATCATAATCTTCTTTGGCCATAAGAATAAAGTCATTAACCTTATCTTCACAAGAAGAATCACCATCTGTGTCTCCTGAGGAGTCATCATTGTTTACACATAAACTTTTCTTTTTACCAAATCTCTTGTATTTGTACTTCTCTTCACCTTCAGAGCTCTGGTCCTTCTTCTTGTGTGGACACTTAGATGCAAAGGGACCTATCTTTCAATAGTTAAAAAATTTGAAGGGCAACTTGCCTTGGTACTTTCCTGATCCTTTCTTTAGTATTCTCACAAATTTTGCTTCAATTTCATCAGGCTCAGAATCCTCATTCTTATCTGCTTTAAATGATGCTTCTCTAGAGGTGGGTTTATCCTTACTAATCCTCATTTCATAAGTAGTCAGAATTCCTAGAAGTTGATCAATAGACAAAGTCTTAAGATCATTCAGTTCTTCTATTGTAGAAACTTTTGGATTAAATCTATTTGGTAGAGATCTTAAAATCTTCTGAACTAAAAAAGAGTCTTTAATCTTCTCACCAAGACCCTTCATGGCATTCACAAGATCCTCAAATCTTAAGAAACATTTATTAATTGTTTCATCCTCATTCATATTTAGTTGTTTAAACTATAATCTGTAGGTTTGAAGCTTGGCATCCTTTACCTTCTCATTACCTTCATAACTGCTAATGAGTTTGTCCCACATTTATTTGGTAGATTCTAAGTGCATAACTTTTACAAATTTTGCTTCTGCAAGCCGACTCAAAATAGCATTCATAGCCTTAGCATTGAAGTTGAATTCTAGCTTGTCATCCTTAATAGCTAGTACAATTGGCTTTACATAACCAGTCTCTACCACATCCCAGACATCTGCACCTAAATCCATTATGTAGGTTCTCATCCTAACTTTCCAGAAGCCAAATTTTGTTCCATTGAATAAGGGGGGCTTATTGGTTGAATTTCCTTCATAAATTGTCATGTTTAATATTATTGATCTACCTTTAAATAAAAGGAACCGACTCTGATACCAATTGTTGGAAAACTGAGAGGGGGGGTGAATCATTTGTTACTGTGCTTAAACAATTATTCCCATTTCAAACTCTTCATATAACACTCAATGACGATCACAATAATGCAGGGAAGAAAGTAATAGACTATTAAACATCAATCACACACATGAAATATACAGAGATAGATATTTCCTGAGGAAACCCATAAAGGGAAAAACCTCTTCTTCTTGATATGATAAGTAATCTTTATTTTTTGTACATTATTCTTATGAGCACCAACTCTTTTTGAGGCTACCACCTTTGTTTTAGTAGAAACAACTTGTTGAAAGCACTAACTCTCTAGTTTCTTTAGCACCCACTAGAAGGAAGCACCAACTCCCTGAGTATTCTAGCACCAATTGGATGGAAGCACCAACTTCCAGTTACAAAGGCACAAACCTGTATAACCGAGAACAATATTTCTCCCTTGCACCACCCTACCACCCTGGTTTTTCTGGCTACAACCAGATGGCAGCTACAACTCATTGTTTTCAAGACCCCACTTAAAACTCTAAGGACAATAGTCCTTCATAGCACCACCCTACCACCTTCATTATAAAAACTTTGTTACTGAAACTTATTATAGTGATACAATGTTTGTCAAAGAGCTTACCAGTCTCATCACTGTTATGCTATATTACTCTGCTCTGCCTGCATCAGTGTCTACCTGCTCGCATCTTCTTGAGCTTCTTGATCTTCTGCTTTGTCTATGCATGTGCACCTCATCTTTCTCTCCCTCTCTCAGATATGCATTTCCATTCTATATATTTCTTCTGTGCTTTATGCTCTGTGTATTATTTCCATTCTATGCGCTATGCCTCTTCTGTGTGTTTCAGCTGCTGCACACAGCATGCCTATACCCGCATGAATAACTCTCAACAAAAGAAACCATATCTTCTCTTTTTTGCGTATATTTATCATGCCAAGTCCTCTTCCAGATCATACATCTCACTCTTCCTTCCCTCTAGTGATCATGTTGAGTCTGTTCTTCATTAGTGGTCATTATCTTGAGATTCTTTGGCTTCTCTAGAAGTTACAGTTTTTTATGCTTTTCCATCTGTCAATTGTCTCTATGATGAGTCTTCATCCTACTGGTTGTTACCTCAAGACTCTTCAGTTCCTCTAGAAATCACCCTGAATCTCTTTGAATTCTCTGGAGGTTATTCTCAGTGTGTTCATCATCAATGGGTGTTATCCTGAGATTCCTTGGCTTCTCTGGCAGTCGAAACTCTTCGTCTCCTATGTCAGTTACAACCAGTCGTCTTTGGCTTCTTTGGCTTCTAAGCCCCTTCCTTCACGTGACCACTGGCGGCGACCCAATATCCTATTCAAAAGGCGCTTTCTGATCTTGTTCTAGTGAGCGCTAGCTCTTTTTCATGATATGACCTTGGGCTATGAGAATCACATGACCACGCGATTGCGGGCGCGTCCATGGGCGGTTTGAGGGTAACTCGTTTTTTTCCCTGCAATTCACTACAAGCCTCCACGCGTTCTTTCTCCAAAATTGTGGTTTCTATTATGGTCCGCTCATGAAAAATTAAGATCCGAGCATGTTTTGGCCCCACAATGCGACAGGACCGTCGATCTTGATGGTGATCCTAAAATGGACGGATCAAATTAGAAAGTTTATTTCATGGAAACAAATCAATGGTCATATTTGATCCTTACACTCATCCTTTAATTGTTCAATCCTACGGCTAGGACTTAATCAAACATTGAGATGGACGGTTGTTCGTAACTTCACCCTTCGGAACTTCGGAATTTCAACTTCTCAAAATTACACTGTCCTTCCACTGTACTATGATCAACGGTTGAGAATACACCTGAAGTGATCTTTCATATCGGATGACTCATTTTCTTGCTGACGTGGTCTACCACATGTCCTTGCTAAGGTGGTATGTTGATGTGGGTGAGACGTGTAGGCAGTATAGTGGAATGTGGAGGTAGAGTGTGGTATTGGAGTGTGACATGTAGCAGGTAGTGGAGTGTGATGTAAGAGCGCGGAAGTGGTATGTATGAGTGGTTTGGTGGTTTACTCGAGGCGGGGGTCAGGAGGTAAGTGGTAATGAGTGAGGGGGGTCCGAGTTAACAGAAAGGTGACACGTATGAGGGTCCCACGAGGAAAATACCACCAAATTGGACCCCCCCCCCCCACAGTTAAAGGTATAAAGCTCTGGGGGGGGTCTGATATGCCCTGTCGACCATAGATCTGAGTCACTGATTCTCGGGCACTAAGATTAGCGTGCCCTTTAACCAACTTATATTGTCCTTCCACTTTAGAATGATATGACGGCTATGATATTCTTCAAATGATCCGACGGTCGAGAACGTATTTTGGCTCTCTGAGTCTTCAAACTTCAGAGATTTCAAATCTCAAACTGATGTCTTGAAGTGGTATTTTTTCCGGAGAGTAACCTCCTCACATATTTATACCCAAAATGAACGACGTTCATTGGATAAGGATCTTAGATCAACAACCTGATCTGTCAGCGATGCAGCTCTTCTATCTTGTCATATCCTTCCACTTAGAATGATCCAACGGCTGACATAAATTCACGTTTGTTCTGACAACTGACAGGTATTCAGATAATCAAATTCTCAACTCGTTATCACCCTTTAACTTATCCTTCAATTAATTTGATCTGACAGTCGATGGATATTCAGGTGATTGTGATCTCAGATCTCAGCCCTTGTTGATCCTGTCCTTCCACTAACTCAATCCAACAATCATTTCATTTTCTCCAGATCCGATGATCCACATTCATTTCAGATTTTAGGCTTCGGGTAATTCAACTTTCAAGTTGCCAATTCTTCTGAAGTGAGATTCCCCAATTGGTAACCTCCTCGCAAATCCATTGGATCTAATGGTTACTGGTCTTTTGGATCAGTGATCCAACAACCACTGTCACTCTTCCTCTTGATCTTTTGATCTCTCTGACTTAGAAGATTTTCTAAGTGTTCAGGGGTCTCGACCTTTGCTCCTCCTTCGATTATATCTCTTGGACCTCGTCTGCAAATCTGGAAACTACTATCTCTTATGATCTTTCTTGTTTCTGCATATTGTTCGCTTCTCCTCATGAGCTTATGATTTTTCTGTAAAACATCGACATTCTTGTTCTTTCCATCAATGACAAGCACACATTTTCCTATAAAACATGCCAACATGGTTTTCATCGGGGATATCTAAGTTTGACCTTGGTCCATGCCCCCACAAGAATTTTGTAAAGAGAACGATTCTTTTGATTTATTGGAATGAAATAAAGAAATTGTTATTCTGTCTCATCTATGTTCATATGTGACTTGGTATTTTTTCTTTTGATCTCCACATTTTCTTTTGCAATCTGATATATTCATAAAATTGTATAAAAATGTTATATTTTGCAACAAAATTTTATTTAAAAAATCAGCCTAAGCCCTTCTAATTAATACTTGTGGATTGGGAAACATTTTTTGAGGCTATAAACATAGGTTAACATTCCCGACTATCTTGCCTTAGCCAAGCAAGATTCGAAAATGCTTGAGTAAGATAGTTTCATATCGTTTCATCAACATTTATTTGGAGACCATACTGGGGAGATCTTCAATATCTCTCTGGTTAAATATAAGCTTGATTTTCATTGAATATATTTTTATTTATGATATTATTTCTTTGACTGTTTCTTTTCTTCATGACTGTACATGTTGCAAGGTGGCCCAATATTGATCCTGATCTTAAATATAATACCATCATTGCTTTGACTTTGTTTAATACCATCTTAGAGACTGTTAATACCCGGATTGAGCTTGAATGCTCATGGGCAGCAGTTTAACAAGACATAAGTGTCCAAAAACGTTGGGAAGATAGGAAAAGATAGCCTAGGAATCAACTTTAGCTTTCTTTTTCCTACAGTTTTGATCTTCTTTTCATGTCCTTAAACCCTTTTATCTCTAGGAGAAGAAAAGGTTTATCACTTGATATTAATCCTATTGCGGAAATAGGAATAAGAAACATTTTTTTGTCAGTCCAACAAAGTACTCTAAGGAGAACTTTGTCTGATTTAGCCAATTCTTCTTTCTCTCGCTTACCTATCATTAACAAGATGGCATCTAGTGGTGGATTTGGTGGAACTGGAGGTGCCTCTTCATCCAAAAATTTAGCCTCGTCAGTCATTGGGAAATCCAAAAGAACATTCAAGAAGTTACGGGAGTACAATAACATCACTTATAAGGATGGTGAAACTATCAAGTCTTTCAAGTTGTGTTTCACCAAATTATACAACCAAATCATTGAACTAATTCACCCTCGGAACCAATTCGCTTTCATGCATTATTATAGTTCTTTACCTTCCCCCTACCGTCATAGCCTTGAGGAAAAGGCCATTTATAACCTTGTTTTCGCTCAACATACTTGTTTAGAGTATGAAGAACAACTTGAAATAACATGTCTTCCTAAGGGAGACTTAGTTAAATAGATGGATATGTCTTCCCTCTTACATCTTGTACAAGACATGAATAATCGAATGATAATATATGAGAGGAAAGGAAATGTCACCTCTGTTACCCCTGGGCCTCATCTTCTTCTTCACCACCTTTAAAGAATCTTAATAAAAATAACTTTCAACCTAAAGCTATCATGCCTCGTAGTTGGTGTAAATTTTGCGAGGAACACCATGAGGAAAGTACATGTGAAGTAAAGAAGAGTGCGAGAGATAAAATCTTTGGTAAAAGACCTGAAACTACTATTGTTGTCTTAGAATTTGCAGAGTCATAGGATGTTATGATCATAAATACTAGGAATAAATCCTATGCTCCAAAACATAAATATGATTCTCCTCTCACTTCTTCAACCCCAAGCTCATATTCACCAGTTGCTATTGTTTAGGTTTCTAAAGCTCCTGACAGTCAAGGAACTACCTCCCTTCTTCCCTCTTCCAAATACAACATTATCAATCACTCGGCTAATATAAAAGAAGATGTTACCCTCCTGGACATGGTTGTCGTCCCTGAGCAACAAAAGCATCTAAAAAATGTTATGGAAGGAAAAGCTTCCATTGTATCCAACCTCTCTGAAGAGGTAGATGAAGAGGAATCAACTGTACATAAAGTAGGAGTACATAATTTTAGGCATCTTGTAAAAAACCCTTAGTTTTATATTTCCTTAAATATTATGGACAAGACTGCCCATTGTTGTCTTATTGACGGTTGTCCAGGCCCAAGTGTAATCTCGAATATTATTATGGAAGAGATAGGCTTGTCTTGTACAAATGAAAATACCACAAGCATGTTCTCTTATAATAGTTTACAACAAACAACCATAGGTGAAATCAAGGACGTGACCTTGGTTTTGTGCGCGCACACTGAAATAAGGAAAACCCTTAATATTCAAGTAATTGATATGCCAGTGAGTAATTACTCGATCATCTTAGGAAGAGATTGGAAACATTTGATGGGTGGATACCTCTCACTCGATGGGACACACTTATTTGTTCCTCGGAATGGTAAAAACATCATAATCTTAAGGGAGGGGAGAATCTCACCTTACATACAAACCATCCCACAGCCTAATGTGATTTATATCGAGGAGGACCTAGGAGTGTACTCCATCTTTGCTGATGAGGACAACACTCCCTTGGAACAAATTGACATTGGGATGGGATGAAGGATATGCCCTTTGATGGTTCATGCTTCAATGAAGGAAAGAGAGATGGTATTATCTTCTACTCTCCTGTGGGTAAAATTCATAACTTTTCCTATAGGTTAGAGTTTTCTTGCACAAACAATGTCACTGAATTTGAAGCGTTACTACTAGGCATTGAAAATTCCTATAATATAGGTTGTGATCACCTTACAGTTTTTGGGGATTTTGAACTTGCTGTAAAAATTGTGTGTAAGATATGTTCTCCTAGCAACAAGTTAATGAAATGTTACACCCAAACTGTTTGGGCACTTATTTCGAACTTTCTATCTTTCGACATCACTCATGTTAAAATGGAATTGAATTCAATGGCTGACGGGTTAGTTGTTTTTGCAGCCTCTCCTACTCGAAAACTTTTGCCACAAAGACCTGATTGGACCTTTCAATATTTGTATCGTCCGCATATCCCAGACAATATAGAGTCATGGCAGGTCTTCCCTAGTGATGAGAGCATATGTTCTTTCATTCAAAATAAACCTTATAATCCTAAGGAAATTATATGAATGGAAGATAACGAAATTCCTAAGGGCTTGACTCCTCTAGAAAGCTCATTTTCATTGAGCGATGTAGGAAATAAAGAGAAACATAAATAACAGGAGTCGAAAAGTAAATTGGTTCAAACCATTTCCTTGAACATTGGAACACCTAAGCCTCCAAAGAACGTTAAAATAGGTGCCTAATGTTTCGATGAAGAAAAATTGAAGTTCACTAAGTTGTTTGGTGAATTTCAAGATGTTTTTTCTTGGTCTTATGAGGATCTTCGTGGTTTTGATTTTACTATTATAGAGCATTCTATCCCTATCAAGGAAGGCATAAAACCAGTTAGGAAAAAACAGAGACCGTTAACCCTAGACTAGAAGCAACTATTCGGAAGGAGTTGGAAAAAATCTTGAAAGATGGGATAATTTTCCCTGTTAAGTATTATGAGTGGGTTTCTAATTTGGTTCCTGTTCAGAAAGAAATAGGTCAGATCCAATTATTCTTTGATTTTTGCACATTTTATAGGGCCAACGTTAAAGACCATTTTCCTCTCCCTAATATGGAAATGATTTTGCAGCAAGTTGCAAGGTCACAGATGATGTCCTTACTTGACGGTTTTTCTAGTTATAATCAAATCAAGGTGAAAAGGGAAGATAAATTTAAAACCAATTTTATTACTTATTGGGGCACTTTCTCTTATGAACGTATGCCTTTTGGATTATCTAGTGTAGGTGCTACTTTTCAAAGAGCTATGCAAATAGCTTTTGACGATTTGATTGGTAAAATTATTTAGATTTATCTTGATGACTTAACTGTGTATTCTAAAAATCGATCAGATCATTTCGGTCATCTTAGAAAGATTCTCATGTGATGTAGAAAATTTTGCATTTCTTTAAATCTTTCTAAGTTTATTTTCGGCATTACCAAGGGAAAGATCCTTGGACACATCATCTTGGATTCAAGAATATGCATTGATCCCAAAAGGATTGTTGCTATCCTAAATCTTCCTGATCCTACTTCCAAGAAGGATGTTCAAGATTTTATGGGTGTTATTAACTTCGTCTGTAGGTTTGTTCCTGATTTTGTTGTAATGGTCAAGGAAATTCACAACCCCCTTAAGAAAGATCGTTCCTTTTCCTGGACAGATGAGATTGAAAATTCTTTCGAAGGAATCAATAAAGCAATAAGTTTCGCACTGGTTTTGGCAAAGCCGGATTTTGAGAAAGAAATTATGATATATACTAATGCCACAGAGGAAGCAGTTTATGCTATCCTCCTGCAAGGTGATGACCAAGTTAATGAAAAACCAGTGGCTTACATGAGTCAAATCTTTTTAGATAATGACTTTAAATATTCTTTTATTGAGAAGCATGCTTTCTCTTTTCTTAAAGTTGTTGAAAAATTTCACCACTTCATCTTAGGTAAGCATACACTGGTAAAAGTCCCTTTACATGTTGTCAAGTTTTTACTCTCAAAGACTTATCTCAAGAAATATTGCACATTGGCTTGCCAAGATTCCAGAGCATGATATAACCATCATGAATTCTAAAACTATCAAGGGACGTGACTTAGTCCTTCACTTATCTCAACATGCTGAAATGAGTGAATAAATTGATGAACAGGATATCTCTCTATCAGCATTGTTTTACATTGACAATCAAATCCTTCCTTTGTCTGAACATCCTTTGTGTAAAGATCTGGTATATTACTTGCAAAATCAAAGATGTCCAGATAACTTAGACACTCATCAAAGAAGAAGGATCTGCCTCAAATCTCTAGATACTTCATTATAGGATACTTATTGGTTAGAAGATCTGTCGATGGTATGTTACTTCACTATGTGAACAATGAGGAAGCATGGAAATTGTTGCAAGAGACTCATGGTTCTTCAAATTTTGTTATCCATGTAGGAGGTCACTTTTTTACTAAAACCATTACTTTTAAGATTATCAGGAAAGGGTACTATTCGCCTTCAATCTTTCGTAATTCTTATAATTTTTCGAGATCTTGTGACAAGTGCCAAAAATTTACTAAGAAAGAACGTCTTTCTGCTATGCATTTACAACCTGTCTTCCCTAACTTTCCTTTATTGGTCCTATTAATCCTCCATCTTTAGCAGGGAAAGTTTTTATCTTGACAGCTACAAACTATTTTGCGAAATGGACTGAAGTTATCCCACTTGAGCATCCACAGGATGAGCAGGTGATTTATTTTCTTGAAACTAATTATTTTTCCAAATTCGGACTTTCTTTGGAAATTATTACAGATAATGGCCCCGCGTTTATTTCTGCTAAGATGACCCAATTTTTAGCTAATTTGGGGGTTAAACATTTTAGCTCATCAGCTTATTATCCCCAAGGTAATGGGCAGGCCAAGTCTACCAACAAGAATCTGGTAAGAATTATTAAGAGGCTCATTGAAGATAAGCCTCGTCAATGCCACACTCTCCTCACTTATGCCCTTTGGGTAGATCGCACTACCACCAAGGTGAGCACTGCTTGCACTCCTTTCTATCTTTTTTATGGTCAAGAAGCCATTATGCCTATCGAGATGGATCTTTCCTCTCTAAGGTTAATGCTACAGGTAGAGGAATTAAATTCTTCTGATGTTTCTCAAAGAATGAATGTATTTTTTTCTTTATAAGAGCAAAGGATGTTTTCCTTGGATAATATAAAGAGAAGACAACAGACTTTTAAAATATATTTCAACAAAAGTGTCAAGGATGTCAAATTTAAAGTCAATGAAAAGGTATTGTTGTGGGATTCAACTCATGATGATAGAGGAAGGCATTCAAAGTTCCAAAAATTATGGGTGGGTCATTTTAAGATCACTTTTGTCTTGGGCGCAAATTCTTACACCCTAAAGGACTTACAAGAGCGATTGTTTTACTATAGCACTAATGGTTCCCACTTAAAACACTATGTGGAACCAAATTAAAAGTTTTAACATTATATGGAATGTTTTATATATTATATTTTGTTTTATTTGCTTCGATTTTATATCTCTATTATTACATTTCTGCTTATTTCAATTTTGTTGTTTCATTTTTGCTATCATTTTCTTGCTATTTGTTTTTATTTGACTTAATTTCTTGTCAAAATAAAATCTTGGATCAGTTTTTCCACAACGACGCTATTCTGCAAAGTATTGTTAATCAATAACAATCAAGTTACGTAGCTATCATGATGTTCCCCTTGGAAGCATCATTGGAATTATTATCTGCGTCAACTGTTGTTTTATAATATAGTTGGTTTTATCCCTCTCCTGCTTTCCTTTTCTTCCATCCATTTCAAGATTCAAAAGAGCATATCATAAATTTTTTCTCCTTCAATTGAAGAACACTTTACTATGATTAATTGAATGATTATGATTATAGGGATAAACCCCCTCATACTTAACTCTTTCCATAAGTTATTCCTAAATTCCCAATCAATTTTCCCTTAAATCCGCTCACTTCCCCTTGTTGCATAATCATTTTGATTTATATCCTCTTGACCTGATGTTACTAGTCTACGAAAGTAGACATTCTCAGTTCTTAATCTATTGGAAATAGATTTCCCTGTGGAGTCACCAGTTTGTTGACGATTAAAATTGCAACGATGAATTCCGCCCACAAAGGATTGCTAAAAGAGATATTATTTAATTATGATAATAATATAATACTAGTAGGTGGGACCCCCTTGTAGAGTAGAGACGCAAGGATAGACATATGAATTTTGCGTATTGTTGTTGTTACAATGTTGCATACACAGTCCTACATTATTTTGATGTAGTCTTGGATCCATTGATGTTATAAATGGGTGATTGAGGCATTATTGCTACATGCTATTGGTATTGACTTGCGACACAGAACAATTCCATGGGTATGAGAATCATATTGTTCACAGGTGCTATGCTATGTTATGTTATAGCCTCGATTACTAATTCATATATTGATTACTTGTCCATATATGATTATGAAAAGGATTATTAAATAAGAGCTAACTCGAAACAAAAGGAAAAGGAACTACGTGTTAATACTAAGGCCTTCGCAAAAGACTACATATAAACTACAAACGAATGTGTAGATGGGTACAAATAGTGGGCCTAGATATTATTCTATGTGCTTTGGTTAAAGGATTATGCAATTTTGATTAAAATTTGAAAGGAGGCACATATAGCAATGTTGTTATTGATTATCGTTTGGAGTTGTGGCATAAGGTTAACATAGAGATATGAGATATCTCGGGTGGCGCACTGTGCAATATATTTGGTATCATATCTTACGATGGATATGGAATTGAGTTATGCATTGGTTATATGGTTTGATTTTAATGGTGAAGGTTATGTTAGTGGGTTGGCTCGTACATGGAATTGAATGGGGCCAGGTGAGGAGCTGACGTGCATTTATTGCACGTCACTCCAAACCTTCCCTATCGCCTATCACCCTAGCATTGTTGCATTGTTGCATTGTTTCTCTATTAGTTGTGAAGCTCCACGTTTTCAGGATTGGCAAGGGTAAACTCAACCAGTTCCCCATTGAAAAGATTTTCTCATAGGTATGGCTCTGAACTTTCCATCCATGATGGACTCTCCGTTTTATGAACCAAATGGTGGCTCAGTAATGCATGGATTCTGTGTTTTCTTGAGTTTTTCGACTATGTGTAAATATGGTTTTATGGATCTCTCTGATGACTGTAAAATGTTTGTAATTGTAAGCAGAGTAATGGGTATTATTGATTATCAAGTTTGCGCTTTGGTTATTTTCTCAGTCAGTATAGTTTTTATGATGGTTCTTTGTAGAATAATGGTGACAGATTTGCAATGAAACTATGAGTTTGATGGTTGAGGGTTTTAACCACTGTTCTGCGTATCAGTGTTTGTCAACTTGTTTTCCCTCTCTGGCATTGTTGTAATATTGATCCAGTTGCAGAGCAACAGTCGACAGTTTGTGTGTTTCTTTTATCTAAGCCCCAAACTGTTGTTGATGGACGATTCCTTCATGTCTTTTCGTTGAAAGCTTTTCAAAGGTCTAGTCCTTGTTGGTCCCGAATGTTAATATAGGTCTGTGTATGTATCAAATTGATACGAGTGGTGTGATGGATTTTTTTCCACAAAGAGTTTCCTCACTCACTCCTCTCATCTCTACTATTATGATGATTGTGTGTTTTGAAGCCCCACTATTGTTGTTGTCAAAAGTTATCAACCTCTTGGCTAATTGGAAAGAGACATTATCTCACTGTGTTTTGAATACCCTCCACTATTTAAGTTAACCTTGGTTCCTCTCTGCAAAGTGTTACAGGAACCTGTGTGCAACTGGTTGTTTAACCTGAATTGCCTTATTTTCACTCAGGCATTCACTTATGATTCTGTCAAAGGATTGGAGTTATAAGACCAAGGATTGTAGGTGTTTTTAAAAAGAATATAGCTCTATGTTTTCAATATTACATTGTGGCATGTGGTTGTTAATCAATTGTGAATGGATATGAGGATATGACGACCACTATCTCTCTGTGTTTTTTAAAAAGAAGACAAGCATCCTTCCGTTGCCTCTCTGCATTTAACTTTTAAAGAGCCTGACTTGGACTCTTAATTGTCTCTACCTCCTCGAGCACCTTATGGGGTTTTTCAAGATTTCGGTTATCAATTTAATTATTGTGGAAATTTTAAAAAATGTGCTCTCTCATTTATAAACCCATCCTCTTGGTCGAGTATCTGTGTGATCTTTCTGTGATGAATTTGTTCGAACAAAGAAGAAATAAAATATGTGGTTTCATAATCAAGATAATATACATGATATATTTATGTGGCTCGTTCCCTTTAAAAGGAAATCTGTATATACTATTTCATAAAGAGAACAAGCTCGGGGTTCCATTTTTTTGGGAGATTGATTGTTGTTGTCGATTTCATATTGTGTCGATGATATGATTGAAGACATGTGTATGATTGGGCATGCTTTTAAGTTTGTCCATGATTTTTAAAGGCAACTGTGTATATTTAAATCAGGCATGATTGTTGATTAGAAGACAGTAACTATTAATTGTTATCTTGGGTGTATTATTGTTTCATTACCAAAGATGAATGTTCTGACATAGATAATAGAGATTGATGTGTATCATTTAGTTTTGTTCTCTTCATATGTCGTATGGGAATCATAGCGCAAACTATCAATTCTTGAAAAAAAAGTGTGTGTGTGTGTGTGTGTGTGTGTGTGTGTGTGCACACAAAGATTAAGCTCGGGGTTATGTTTTGGAGTTGATTGTTATTTTTGATCCATCATTGTTGTGCATATTTCATTTGTTTTAAAAAGGAAAGGGATCAGCATTAGTATATACAATGATGTTGAATTGGAAATGTTTATATAAGTTATAATACACAGACTGTTATAAATTGAGTATTTTTGGGGAAATTAAATTGTTATTTAGATAGCAAGCAGTTTGATGCAATTGAGAAATAATGAATGTTTTGGTCTTGAAGTGGATGCTTTTTTAATTGAATTTGAACAGAGCTATGATAATTGATTGAGTTAATTTATTTTATGAACAATATCCATCTATTTCCCTCTCATTTTTTCACTTTTTCACTCATTATAAGTTCCCTCATGATCCCAAATTCATTTTGCACTCCATGTTCACTAAAATTAAATTAAAACTCTGTATGACAGTGATTAAAAAATACATAGAGATAGATGACAGTTGATATGTTTTGGTTATTGTTACACAGTCAATTGTTTAATGAATTGTTGAGCAGTAATCATGGTCTTACTCTCGGTCATGATATCACTTTTTCTCTCAATACAATCCCCTTAGATACCCCTGAACCCTACTTCACCCCTTTCTCATTGACAATTATTAAATGAATTTTATGGATTGGATTGCATGGGTATGATGTGATTGATGAGCCAAACTTTGTTTCATATTAAGAGAATGTCATGTATGGTATGTTTAAGAAGTTATTTGATAATAATTGTTGCATACAAGATTAGCTTCTTTAGCAGAGGAAGTCATGGACGAAATAATAGGGGCAGGGGGAATTGGAATAGAGGGCCTATAAGGCCCATATTCTTAATACATTTCAATGCATATCCTCAAGAGTTAAACCAACTCTTTCAAGATGGATTTTTAAATTGTATTGGACAAGGGATAGTCTAGCCTAAGAAAGAGAAGCCTCTCTTCTAGCCCTAGCATGTCCCTGGTATCCCTGTGCCCCCACATGTTTCTTTGTAACCTGAAGTTCTTGATTGTTCACCCAGTAGTCTCACACCATCATGGCTGGCCAAACTTGTCTTTACCTCCTCCTCCTCCACCTGTTAACGCAAATGTTCATATTTCCCCTGCACACTCATCTATACAGTCCTCCCACACAAGAAAAAGACTCAAAACCGAATCCCACCATATGCATGATAAAGGAAAATATAGTGCTTCCCCCTCCTCTCCTTCAAGTGATTCAGCCAAATCTGTATCATCCCGTATGCACTTGAGAGATGATTGTTCCCATGTCATCAGTGAGATCAAGCCTCAAGGGTCTACTCAGCCTAAGGCTAATTTAGGGAAGTCAAAAGGGGATAGCAACAACAAAGGAAACATTGCCTCTCAAAGTAGCAAATACAGTTTTTGATTATGTTTTATTATTGTTTTATTGAGGACAGTGGACTGTTGAAGGTTTTGGACAAAAACTATTTTTGGATATTTGGATATTATATGTTTGGATAGAATTTGAAATATCATTGATATTTAAATTTCAAATTGCGGAATTGATTATGGGAGCCACAAGGAGGGATGTTTTTGATTGATTGTCGAATTATTTTATTTTTTTTTAAATAAATTAAAGGGGGTTACAAGGGGTCCCACCTACTAGTTATTATTTAATAAAAAGACCCTTTATTATTATTATTATTATTAATTCTTCCCCTAAACTAAAAGTTAGTTGAGTTTTAGTTAACTTGACTAAATGAGGTAGTTGAACTACTTCAACTAATTTGGAATGCATAAAATTCAAATGAGAAGGAAGAACAAGTGGAGAATAGAAGGAGAAAGAATACTAAGGTTTTCTCTTAAGTTTTATTGAGATAGTCTGATTTTCATTCATTCTTCAATTCATTAAAGGAATAATTCTCTTTTATGAAAACAACATCCTATTGTATACAACAAGGTTCAAAGTTCAACCATATCATTCAGTTGCTTGTTTTCAGAGGTGTTGATCTATCTTTGATAGTCAGTGTATAATTTTTTGTTTATGACTTAAATTTCATGGCTGATAAAGGATATTGTGAAGAGTCAAGTGGGCAACAATCTTTGGCAAGTTGATCCAGATTTTAAAGTTTAGATTTTACTTCTTGTGAGAGTCATTTTGTATGGTTTTCATTGGGGATATCTAAGTTTGACCTTGGTCCATGTCCCCAACAAGGATTTTCCAAAGAGAACGATTCTTTTGATTTATTGGAATGAAATAAAGAGATTTCTATTTTGTCTCATTTGTGTTCATATGTGACTTGGTATCTTTTCTTTTAATGTCCACATTTATTTTTTCAATCTAATATATTCAGAAAATTGTATAAAAATGTTATATTTTGCAGCAAACTTTTATTTAAAAAATCATCCTAAGCCCCTGTAATTAATACTTGTGGATTGGGAAACATTTTTTGAGACTATAAACATCGGGTAACATTCCCAACTATCTTGCCTTAGCCAAGCAAGATTCGAAAATGCTTGAGTAAGATAGTTTCATATCTTTTCCTCAACAAACACTTTCCACACACAATCCTCTGGAGAGCCAAATATTTGGACACTCGATAATATGTGGACATGTGTCCCCCAACAATGAACGATCTGGATTGACTTCAAACTTTGGGACTTTAGGGAAATCTTCTCTTTGCACAGCAATGACGAAATTATCCTGGAGTGTTGAATCTCTGAACTGTGAGATCTACAACTCACATTTTCCTGTGCGTAGATCCAACAGTTGGGATTTGATCTTTTCCATGATGCTCCTCTTTGGTTTGGAGTTTGATCCAATGAATCAGATTTTTTCCACAGCCAATCTGACGGTTAGTCATTCCTCCTAGTGATCTACGACGTAGATTCACTCCGGGACTTCGGAGCTTCGGGGCTTTTGCCTCTTTCACAACAAATGACTTAAAACAGTTGGAGAAGTGAAGTTCGAAGGACTTGGGGTTTAAATTTTTCACTTCTTACCTTGATCTGACGGCTTTGTAGGATCTTGAATTCTCCCAAACAGATCCAACAATTGGGATCTGATCTCCTCTTTTATGCACTCTCCTCTCGTCTAGGTTTGAAACAATGGTCCAGATCTAATCTCACTGACCCAAATCAACGGCTATTGTGTTTTCTCAAACCCCTACACCTCCTGATCTTTCGAACACCATCAATGTGTTCTCTCAAAGCCTTCCTGGCACCCATGGATGCACTGTAACTTCAAATCTCTGTGAAATTTTGCTTCAAATTCAACTTGCTCGACCCATCTAGACTCAGTGTTGAAAACTAGAGCTCTTATACCATATTGTAGCATCCCCAACCACCTATTGGGCTATAACACATGAAAATTTTGAACTGTACACAAAATTAAAGCATACAGAAACTCTACAAATACTGAGATTCATACAACATAATAATAAAATACACATGCAACAGACACGGGAAAAACCCATAAAAATAAATGCAGAAATAATAATGCAGCATGTAATTTCACACAAAATTGACACTTATCTTTTATAAGAAGACCACCAACTAAGGTCATACCTTCCATGCTCCTCCCAACCTTATACCACACTGCTTAAAACTCTCAACAATGGGTAACCCCCGAATTGGGACTAATCTCCACCCGGGTAAATGAATTCTTAACCAGGTTGGTGTATCTCAGACAACAGGAAAAACTCTCTCACATGTGCCAACTCAAACCGATAACCTATAGTCCCTCATTCCTCACATGCATGTCCCACCCCAGGAAATGTGTCCCTTCTCTACTCAGCAGTCCTTTGGCTTCCCCATTTCATTTCCAGGGCTTCAACAACAGGTTGGACATGAAGTCTCAGAGCCTTGTAGTTGCAGTTTGGAACCTTCAGGAAAACAATTCCCAGCAATTTTATCACCCAGAAAGAATTGTTCACGAGCCTGAAAACCTTCCTCTTTAACATCCCATGGGCCTGAAAACCCACATCTTTAGTCCAGCTCTTAAGTTAGCCAAGTATAGGAAATAAGTACAGGTATAGTACTGGCTCGAGTAAGGTACAAGTACGCTGCTAGTGACAGAGAGGCACGGTGGGAAGTTGAAATCTATGAGTCTAGGAATGGAGGAATGATGGAATCCCCCCAAAATGCACTAATTCCAAACTCTTTATATACATGTACCCAAATTGAAACTTGTCAGGTTGAGAGCTACTTTGGCCAACTTGTCCCCATCCTTAGAACTTAGGATAAAAATAATTATCCATACTTTATATTTTAAGGAATATTAATATAATACTCCTTTTTGGCTTAAGCTCTCTAGCTTATCCCCTTATCCTTAACATTTAGCCCCATTTCCCTAACTAGTGGAGTTTATTCCCCCATGTTATTTTACATGGTTGGTTTGCATGCAATGATGTATTTTTCATTAATATTTGCATGTGAATTCATTTACATTTACATCACAGATATATTGTACTTTTCTGCATCCTGGCTCACCAGCCTAAGTGCATTTGTATTTACATTTACATTTGTGGTTCGGCTTAGGGGTATTAAACTATAGTTATAAATGAATCTAACATCGTATATTAAACATTAATACAATTGTTCAAGAAACATGAAAAACACGACATTCATGTAAACTATTTACACAGGGAAATTTAACATAATAACATAACATAAACACTTATTTGTTAATGATTAACCAACTAGTTGCAAACAAAGGATGAACCTCCCATCCATAGGAAATGTTGATAATTTTCTCTCATGAACAAGCCACCCCCAAGTTGAGGATATGATTCCACAAGGAGATCTGGCTCACTAGCTATCCACTATCCACACAAAGCATCCCCAAATCTAGGTTCTAGTCTCACAGTAGTTCCAAACCTCCAGCTCTCTCTTTTCCCTACAACCTGCACTACCCAAGGAATGTACCCCTTTCACTACTCACAGTCCCTCGGGCTATACCATTCATTTATTTGGGCCACTATTTCATTCGGTTGGCCAACAATCACTCAGCTGGGAACTCTAGGAACTCTCAGTTGTTTCATGTTTTCTCACAACAACCTTTACAAGGCTCTACGATATTTCCTCAAAAGGAAAATGCACCACAGGCTTACATTCCGATTTATCGGCACACAGGCCTCTATCTAAACATAAAAACACATACAAAAAATGGTTTCCTTCAAATATACCATGGATGGTCCTCTTCCCAACCCTCTTCTCTTCTTTTCTACCCAAAATATGTATGTAAAAACTATTCCCTATTCTACATACGTCTTTCCTCTTCTTCCTTTCTTGCTTGACTCACACTCTTCTCAAGGATGATTGTACCTTAACCCATTCTATCCAATAACTATGGGATGTTACCACTCACACCCACCCTCTTACATGATTTTAATGATTGGCCTCTCATACACTCAATCGGCAAATAGAAGGTTATACACAAAGATAATAATTTCAGGACTGTGGGTTGGATTAATACCCATGAATAATTTCCCCTTTGACCCCTCTCTCTTGTCGAATAATAGCCCCCTCATCATTATTCATCTCTTTCATATCAAAACCAATGATTGTTACTTTTATTAATTATGTCAATGTTCATAATTCAAATCGGCCCCCAACCACATTAAATCAATATGGGCTCTTCGCCCCAATGCATCGGCTCACCAGCCTAATTCACATTTATACAATTACAGTATAATTCACGGGTATTAGAACTAGGGATGTTACAATTACAGATTAGATGAAGATAAGGTTCATAAATTCAAAATGAGGCATTGTAATACCCTTGTTTCCCCCAATTTGTAAATATAATTATAACCGGCCAAGAGACTATGGCAAACTAGATATGTGTGAATGTTTGATTTGATGAAACTTTTTGTTATAAAAGGTCAATGTATGTGTTTTTTTTATTAATAGAAAATGGATCAGTGTTGCACAACTTCTGAAAGGGTGGGGGGGTGCCAAGATAGACCATGGATGTTATGAGAGAGATGGTGAGGGGAACCATAAATGGTTTAGATGACCCCCCACCAAACTAGTACCTTACTGGATTTAATGACTCAGACTCAAAATAGTCCTTTCACCCAGAAATGAATTACCAATCAGATTGGTAGCTTGTTGGCCCTTGACCAAGTTTTGAGGAAACCTTGGTCAGATTTGGACCACTTTTGGACTTCGACAGGTTGGTCGAAGAAGGAGCACCCAGGTGGAGTTGAGATCGTGGATCTCACCAATTTTACGAGCTATGTGGACCCAGTAAGGGGTCCTCTATGCTTTTTGTAATGGGATTATGGGATGTCAACCCATGGGTTTTACCCATGATTAGGCCTTATTGTAATGGATTGTAAAAGTATAAGTAAGTAATAATGTATTGTAGAAGAGTGTTGGGAAGTGGCTAAGTGCAAGTAGTTTGAGTTTCTTTGTGCAGTAGAATGTGTATGTAAGGCTTTGTGCTCGATAGAGAAGTTGTCTCTGTGATTTGACCTAGTTTGGGAAGGAGGATCTGGTGCTCAGTGCAAAGATCTCATGTATAGTGAGAAGCTTGACTCTGTGGCTTAGTGCACAGGAGAAACTGAATGTAAGAGATTGAAGAATAATAAAGAAGGTGAAGCGGTTGGTGGACATATCCCCACACTAGGGTGAACCACATATATCTTGCATCTTTGGTGTTCTTTGTGTTGTGTTGTGCTTTCCATGTACCTTCTTAGTGCCTTTTTTATTATGTATGATAGATAGATCTGTTGTTGCTTAGTGCTTTGCTTGTGTTAAGGATGAATGGATGCTATATATAACTTATGATGCTAAGTATTATGGGTATAATGTCAATTGTTACTGCATTGATCTATCCTTGGGTATGTTCCGTGATGTTAATTAAGATAATGAACTAATGCAAGTTGTTCCTAAGTGTTAATAGACTACTCTGCAAAGTATTATTATCGCAGATCTATGTCCCAACTCGGTTACAGACTGTTATCACTAAAATTCCGTCCGCAAATGGTTACAAGAATCCAGCATCGTCAAACAATTATGAGGTCACCCATGGACCAAAATTACCACAAAATAATTTCCAAAAGGTCCAAAACTATACAACCAGTGATAAAATTAAAGTGCGTTATGACTACACAGGGCGTGTGTGCACATGCGGGATTCAGAACCGCAGAAAAACCGTACATGCGCACGATGCACGACTGTGGTCGCTAAAATCTGCGCACATATAAGAAAAACGCATTTATGATATTGGTCAGCCTCCCACCCACTTCTAGTTCAGCTTCCAAGTTGATTTGACACTCAAATCTCGACTGGATGTAACTGGGTGGCTGGTCAAAGACCTAAAAATGCTCTAATTAGCCTCTTTTCACACTACAAGTTGGTTGCATAATACCTCAAAGATGTGTTATAAAACAAGGCCATGGGTGCACTTCATTTTTAAGGAATTCAATAGAAAAGTTATGTTGTTACTATTCTCTTGAGGAATCCTCCTCTATTCTCATCAAGAGTATACTAGCACCATTACATTGGACAATCCATCTCACCCCTTCAGTGGATTAGCTTGGAATTCTTTCACCATTTTCATTCAAAGTTGTAAGAAGAGATTATTTGTGGGGGTCCAAGAGCCCTCCCTTGGAGGAAGAAGGGACTCATAGTCCTCTTTCTTCTTGGTGTTTTCTTTCACTGATATAAACCTTACCATTGGTGGCATGAGTCTTATTTTTTTTTTTGTTCTTATGTCCCTATGCTCACTAGTTTAGTTGTTCTTTTATTTCTTAGTTTAATTCTTAGTTGTTCTTTTATATTTATTTCTCTAACCCTTTTCCTTACAGTTTTCCTGCTTAGAAAACACAACTAAGCTTGTAAGCACCTTTGTTTTGCTCATCTAGGTGGAAAAAGAGGTGCAACAGATTGGCGACTCCACTGGGGAAAGGTATCAATTTCCTACCCCATTTTGGTTTTTATAGCTCTTATTTTGGTTTATTTAACCTGCAGGTACATTAATCGGCCCAAGCCGACCTGTAAAACATCCAATTCCAAGTTGAATTGAGAGAATTCCATTCGGAATTTTCTTCACGACCATGTGTCTGTTGTGCGTGGGTTTATTGGCCCATAGGCACGCATCGTGCACATGTGCACCAAAATCACAATGTTGTTCTACGCACCTGTACCCAAAAGCCCATTTTCGTCTGCACATAGGTGCTCAGCGCACCTTTGTCTACACTGAGACCCGCACACCTGTGCAGAAAAGTACACATTGTAAGTTTTTTTGTGATTTGGGGAAGGCCCCTAGCCTTCTTAAAAGTGATTTCATGCATGTTGTAAGTTGCACCACACTTAGTTACCTCTTCATATAAAGGGATTAGTCAAAACACATAGGCACTTAGGGGGTTTAAAATCATTATTTCCTCTTTTGATTTCATTTCACCACATGGATGGCTTGCTTTGACTAAAAGTATAAGTTGGAATCATTTGTAATCACATAAAACTTGCATTGGGACTAGAAGTTGGATAACAATCGCTTAGTATGCTCTTCTCTCGCGCTTCCAAGTGACCTTGAGAATTAGAAAAAGATTGTAGGACAATTTCATCTCCCTTAAAAAGACTAAAACCTTTAGGAGATGACAACAGCCCCTCTTGGGACTCCTCTTAGTTTATTTTTCAAACACATCTTAAGATTGTAACGGGCCCATACATGCCCACATGCTACAAATATAGGATAGTGTTGAAATTTACTTTCTTAGATTAAATCACTAGGGAAGTTTAAAGGTTTTGTAACAGGCCCATACATGCCCACGTGGTCACAATCTAGGATAGTTTCAAATCTTTTCTTAGATTAAATCACAATAGGGAGTTAAAGGAATAGTAAAGGACCCACATGTCCACATGTTAATTTCCTAGGGAATTTTGAATTACGCAAGGTTGTACCAAAGGAATTTAGTTAATTAGGTAATCAACACTTGTAAGGACCAAGAGAAGTCCACATGCAGCAAGGTGACACCTAATTCATTAAAACGTTGGCACACTTTCACTCATTCACACACAAAAGTCACTTATGACTCACAATAGTTTTCCTCTCGAAACGTGGAGGTCAAAGTACGTTTCCTCCAAAAAGATTCTGAAACACCCCACTCTTTTCTTGACGAAACTATCCACTCCCATTTAATTTCAACGAGGTTGGTTCACACCCCCAATCTCTCAAACAACCGCATTTAAATTTTTTCTAAAAACTCACTAAATTTTCCTCCACAGGAGGTGCCAAAAGAAATTTTTTAGTCTAGGTAGGATTTCGGGGATAGGCATCCAAACAACTCCCTGTTATCTGGTTCTCACATTGTCAAAACAATATAAGTTGTCAAATAGGGAACTGAAAATCCTCCAAGTCAAGTGTTCCTAACACCATAAGGTAGGGAGATACCTGTGAAGGGTTGAAGGCCGAGGTCCGGTTTTTCTGTGTGTCCCCCCTTGAGGCACCCACCTCTTGGATGGGATCCAACCCATGACCCATTTCTTAGGCCGAAAATCTAAATGTCGCATTTTGACCGAGGTACCTAGTGACCAAATTTTAGGACATCTACCCAGGTGGAAATTGTGGGCTGCAATTGCACCTTGATTGGATTTTGTGTGGCTATTGGGAAATATTGCCAGCTCTTTCGGGATATGCCCCCTTTACCCCTCATTATAACTGATTATTTCATCCTTCACTAGTTTCTCTTCTGGTGACTTCAGACCCCACTGTTGAGTACTATTGGAAGGTCCAGTGCTATTTGAGAGGAAGGACATTATGTCTTTTAGGACATGAGCATTTGTTTTCTTTGATTCCCCACACAGACAAAACCCACTTATCCACATATATGCTTCTTTTTCAAAACATTTTATGTATGATGCACTTCTGATTACATTTTGATTTAGATATATATCGTGTTAAGTTCAAATATTGCAACAATGGCTCTTGTTTATTTATTACTCTCACCACAATTTCCACACGTCCACTCAGCTAGTCGGACATCATAGGGGAACCATAGAACCCCCGTCATTCCAGACGCTTGCTAAACCTCCCTCCTATTTTAGGGGGAGTTCCTAGTCTTGCCAATTCATCGACCCCACCTTCTCACACTCCAGTGAGTGCCACTGTCTTAGGATCATCTCTGCTTGGTTCCACATTACCTGGGTCCACTTCCCAAGTCCCTCCATCCACTCAATCTCCTCTACATGAAAGCGGGGGGCCAACTTCCTCTCAAAGACGAAGTACCAACCCACCTAGCCCCCCTCAAGGGTTAGGTTCACAGAACACTCACACCATGGCAGGAACTAATCCTTCGCCCCCACTACAGATGCCATGTTTGGCCTCTCTTAACATACCAGACCTAAGCAAACTCACAAATGATCCTATATTGCATGACCCCACATGGCTTGCGATGCCTACCAAACTACCTTCATACATCCCCAAGTTTGAAGGAAAGGCAGGAGATGACCCTGCCAACCATGTCATGACTTTCCACCTATGGTGCTCTTCCAACAGAATTATGGATGATTCCATTAGACTATGATTATTTCAATGCACACTCACTGGCCCATCAGCCAAATGGTATGTAGACGAAAAATCGGGGTCCCATACGACTTTCGAGTCCTTGGCCAAATCATTTTTTACCTTCTTCCAATTACCAATCTGCCACGACAATGGTCTTGAACTACTATCTAATTTCAAACAAACCTCAGCCACACATATCGTTGATCACATTCACAAGTGGTGTAGACAATGTAGTTTGTGCAAAGATGAAACCACCAAACAACAGTGTCTTGACTGGTTTCTCAGATCACTTGTCTCTCTCCTCGGTAAAGATGTATCTTCCACCTTCCCTCAATCCGAAGAGGAAGTCATCAGTAAGGCTCAACAATACAACCTCAACTATTCACAATCAGGGTACTTATACACAGTACTTCCTGATCTCCCAAAACCCGTGTCAGTCGGTCAAGACAAACCCGGGATGTCTCACTCAGCCGACAAATTGATTAGTAATACCAGACACCACAGTCCTCAACCCCAACCACCACCAATGTATGGCACACCTCAATATCCATCAGCATATGGGGGAACTTCTTATTACCCCCCACCCCCTTATCAACAACCATACCATGTTGCTATTCCTCCACCCATCAGTGGGCCACCGTCGACACCCCCAATACACCCACCTATCCAAACAAGTTCTGGTACCCCCTCTAGCTCAGCTTATACTCTAAGTACTAGTGAAAGCACCACGCCTTCCTATGTACCTTACGGATCACAACTCCCACAGAATCCGTACTTTCCATTCCCTGGTCCTCCACAGCCCATGGCACCCCCACACCCTCACGCTGGGGTGAATTTTGTTCAACCCTCTCCTGTTCAGCAATATCAAAATTTCGAAAAGTTGAATACAGCAAATCGGACCCATCCGTCGAATAATGCCAAAAAGAAAGGAAGAAACAGGAACAATAACAACCTAGGTCAAGGCAGGAATCAACCCCAACAAAACCAACCTACTGGGGGCAACCAGAACCAAGGGAATCAGAACCCCCAGGGGGGCAATAACAATCGGTGTCAAGGGAGAAATAACAATACTATTAAAACCTCCTTCCCTTGTTCCCTTTGCAGTGAGTTCGGTAATTATACTCATCATTGTCCCCGAATCACTGATTTTAAATGGTTGAAAGACTTAGGAAGTCTACCACATCCTCCAGCACCGCCTGCTCCTCAGTCGACCCCACAACAATACATGCAACAACCACCCCTAGCCGTACTATAGAATCCCATTCCACACCAGGGTGTGATAAACACCCAACAGGACATGCAACCTACCCCACCACAGTTGGGACAGTACCTCAATCCCAAAAATCCCGCAGATTGTACAATCCTCCTCACCAGTTAGGAAGAAATCCTTCTGCAAACATGTATTCGTCAATACCGTGCACCTGTTGAGTCTCCTCCCATTCCCCCAGAAACAAACCCAGTACCAACGGGACCCTCATTGGTAATTCCTTGTCCTAACGCCAAAACACCTCTTCGCATCCCTCACATCCCATTGCGTAGAAATGTCCACAGCCACTAGGCTAGGGTGGCTCATAATTACAGTTTTCTCGACGACTTATCACAATGCCCGACTGCCATGTTAGTCTTAGAGATCCTTCAAACTTGTCCCACTTAGTGTAAATAATTACTTTCTGCCTTGGGGGAAGTCGACCCCACGGATACCCAAATCATCACATTTGATCTCGACAGCAGAGAACCTCACCTTCCCGCTCTAATCGCTTTCCAAATCCCAGTAAAAATTTGGAGCATCACAGTTCATCGGTGCATCATAACAGAGAAGACACCTGAAAGTGAAAATGCATCCCATGAAATTCATGATGAGGAAACAAGGAAGGTGAATCAAGAATGGAGAAACAGAGAAGACACCTGAAAGTGAATATAGAAGACACAAGAATGGAAAATTTTTGTAACAGAGAAGACACCTGAAAGTGAAAATGCATCCCATGAAATTCATGATGAGGAAACAAGGAAGGTGAATCAAGAATGGAGAAACTCCAACTTTGGTTTGAAGACCAACCACGTTCCTAATATTGATATGAGGAAGTTTGATGGCAAGGACCCGATCACATGGATACTTCAGATGGAGCAATTATTTGATCTCCATAATGTGCCACATACAAAAAAGGTACAAATTGCTTCTTTATATTTAGAACCTAATCAATTTGTATGGTATTGATGGCTTTGTTCTCGCAAATCACTCGTCACTTGGACAATTTTCACGGAAGAAATGATAGCACACTATGAGGATACAAGGAGAAATACCTTCTTTA
>ML779334.1:2526034-2536235 GCA_009831015.1 Picea engelmannii
ATCTTGTACTTGAACATTTAAGTGGGGTAAAAGGAGGTTGCCCCCTCGAAGAGGCTTATTATCTGAAATTATCTCTTTTTCAAGGCGTTGATTACCTTTCCTGAAGTTTTTCTATGCTATATTGATGTTTGGTTCTTAACACCTTCCCCCCCAAACAGAAGGAATCCCAATGACAATTCCCATACTCACTCTCACCATACACTCTACACCCCCACTCACTAACCTCCCTGCCATAGTTGGGGACAAGTGAAAGAAGAAGAAGCCCACAGCTCCACTTCCCCCACATGTCCAACCTCCTTGCGCATTATGTGAGAAAGATGGACACCAAACCAACAACTACCCATCTCTACCCGAGTTATGGACCCTGATTCCACTCAATCAAACACCATCAACGCTTGCTATTGTAGAAAGTATTTCCACTACCTCCCCTCACTCAATTAGTAAATGGCTGTGAGCCAAATTTTCTTGTGCTATATGTTCAGAATATGACAATTATACACACCATTGCCCAGCACTACCGCACTTCCGGCAAACATTAGCCGCGGTATGCCAAAGCTACTAGAACTAACCCAATCTAGCTACATCATCCCTACCAAAAATCACTGACATCCATTATGTCACAACTTTAGTCAATGAACTTATGATATTCCCTTGCTCTCTATGTGAATCCTTAGATCATTTTACATACCATTTTCCTATGATCATTGAATACAGGCAACGCCAATTGACCCTGATTCAAACCCCTGCGCCCCCTAGAGAATCGAAGGTTGACCTTACCTCATCACTAGAGATTCTTCATATCATTTCTCCTGAACCTAAGGCACTCCTGACGCCTCCATGGTTCTTGGATGACTTATCAAAGGATTCACCCCCAAACCCCCCCAATTCTCCCATTCATTTCCCTATGGAAATTTTACATCCAACTACCATTGGTACTCCTCAGTACTTCGATATTTGTTTTATGTCGAGCAAACCATTGCAATATCATTGCGTCGTTCCCCCTACTTCTTCATCACCATGGGACAGCCACATGGCAATAGTCACCGATATCACTCTTTGCGTACCCCCAAATCCCACCAAATTATCGCTTGATCGTCCATAGTGTCAGTAAAACTGGGATGGCATTATGGACCCACCATCCATATCTAAGCCCTTTTTCCCACTTTCCTTTTTGGTACAGGAGCCCATAAGCTCCATTTTTCGATCCGTCTTCAGCCACAAGATCAACATCCCGTCATCTACATCAAGACATTCCCCGGGCCATTTTTTATCCTTAGCCCCCGAGGCGCCATTTTTTCATACCCCGTCCAGGTACGCATGCTCATGTTCACAATTATCACATAAATGCTTGTATGTTCGATTCTCTTCAGATATTGTTCATGTTGGGTATTTGGTTTTCATGTGTGCAGGTACTTGGTCATCATACATCAACGCAACCCCTTCAAGTATATAATCAACACTGGCATGTAATCATTCCCTCTGCATCACAATTGCATCTCCAGTCACACCATCTGAAATTTGACTTTAGGATCCCCATCTCCAGCTCTGCAGTACCGACACCTCCATTGCATCTTAGGTACTGTCACCTGGTAGCACTCTCCCCCCATGAGTTGTCCCATTCATAGAACCCTTTGGCACTTTGACACTCATGTTGTTTTTTTTCAACCCTTTAGGGATGGGAGTCCCGATAGTCTTACATAATGTCGTGAATCAACCACATACTCCTTCTCCTCATTTTGCTAGCTTTCCCAATGGACTCCCAGATTATCTCTTCAAGGTTCTATTTTGACTGCACCTCTGCAGTATCATGAACCCTCCATTTCATCCACAATTAGTTTTCCCATCTGCAAATTTCCCTCCATTTTATCTACCTCATACAAAAACCCACCCATGGGGCCCCCACCCTCCACCAATTCTCCAAGCAAATTGCACCTTAACCGGCCCAACCATATTGCATTGGAGCACCCGTTTTTGTATTTGTACACTCATCCCAAATTATTCTTTATTTATTTTGTACATTGTAAAAATCCTTTGTTTTCTGCATTTACATATATTTTTGTCATCACCTTTGACGACCTTCTTCCCTTTTTTGGCAAACGCAACCCATGTCGCCCTTGGATGGGGCCTCCTTATCATCTACCCCTATTTACATCATCCATATACTCTGAGTATCCCACAGGCCACTTACCTCTGCCCTCTAAGTTTGTTCACTTTGTCCCTCCTCTGGCACCACTTATCCCATGTCTTGTTGCCCCCCTGACACTCGACCTAGTTGAATGGTTGTGGCCACTTATACTTCGCACATACCCCCAACCAAGGGCAGTCTTGATTCTCCATACATATTGATTTCGTCCATGTACCTCCTCAGTTCCTAAACTCACCTAGTAGATTTCACTAAGCCCTTTGCTTCTTGGAGTCGCGTCCCCCTTTTTGTCGACATAAGCACAGTTTCCAGAAGGGTGACAGTATATTGACTCTCATTACCTTTCCAATGAGAGGTCTCGGATGGCACAGGGAGAAACACAATTGCTCCTTGCTGTCGTTGACCCCTGTAACATTCGACTTCAACACTTTCTCATGTTACAGTGGGTCTTACTTTGCGACTATTGCAGTTATTTCTTATATTTGTCAAAGACCTCTGAACTTGGCTGGGCTATCAATGCCTACAGAATCCGTGATATTTCTTACAGATGTCACTGCCTACTATTCAGAGTATGTTCCTTCACAGAATTGTCTTCTACCTTTATCACGACCACCCCCAAGGGTTCTAAATTTGTCTACATCAACACACCATTCCTTTTTGAGTTACATGACATGAGCATGGGGCATGCCCACCTCGTTTGTACACAGTTTATTTTTACACACCTTATGGAAGGTTAGGTTCTATAGGTTCCCTTCTCCCTCCAACGGGTAACTCTTGACAATCTCACTATCGGTCTCTCTCTTACAACGACACTCTCAGTAGAAGAAACATTGATGAATTTTGGCTATACGTATGCTCCTAACCTCATCCATCAGGGGGCATCTGTTATCACTGAAATTTCGTCCGCAAATGATTACAAGAATCCATCATCGTCAAATAGTTATGAGGTTACCCATGGACCAAAATTACCACAAAAGAATCTCCAAAAGGTCCAAAACTATAAAACCAGTGATAAAATTAAAGTGCGTTGTGACTACACAGGGCGCATGTGCACATGCGTGATTCAGAACTGCAGAAAAAGCACACATGCGCATGATGCGCGACTGTGGTCGCTAAAAGTCATGCACATCTAAGAACAGTGCATTTATGATATTGGTCAGCCTCCCACCCACTTCTGGTTCATCTTCCAAGTTTATTTGACCCTCAAATATTGACTGGATCTGACTGGGTGGCTGGTCAAAGACCTAAAAATTCCCTAATTAGCCTCTTTTCACACTACAAGATGGTTGCACAATACCTCAAAGAGGTACTATAAAACAAGGCCATGGGTGCACTTCATTTTTAAGGAATTCAATAGCAAAGTTACGCTACTACTATTCTCTTGAGGAATCCTCTATTCTCATCAAGAGTATACTAGCACCATTACATTGGGCAATCCATCTCACCCCTTGAGTGGATTAGCTTGGAATTATTTCACCATTTTCATTCAAAGTTGTAAGCAGAGCTTATTTTTGGGGGTCCAAGAACCCTCCCTTGGAGGAAGAAGGGACTCATAGTCCTCTTTCTTCTTGGTGTTTTCTTTCACTGATATAAACCTTACCATTGGTGGCATGAGTCTTATTGTTTTTTTTGTTCTCATGTCCCTATGCTCACTAGTTTAGTTGTTCTTTTGTTTCTTAGTTTAATTCTTAGTTGTTCTTTTATATTTCTTTCTCTAACCCTTTTCCTTGCAACTGTCCTTCTTACAAAACCCAACTAAGCTTGCAAGCACCTCTGTTTTTCTCATCTAGGTGGCAAAAGAGGTGCAACACAGACACCTTCATCCTGTAACCTCCCCTGATTCTACCTTAGGTGAGACTTCGCCTGCTCTGCAGGTATCTCCAAAAGGTCTAGTAGTTAGGGTTTTGTTGGTGCGTTGTTGAGCATTGAACCCTGGGTCTGCCCCTGTGCCAACAAATGGTTCTGTTGTCGGGACCTGAAACTGTGATTGTTGGGAACTGAAGTAAAGAAAACAGAATCTTTGTGTGTAGATATGTTGCTGAAGTGCACAGTACTCTACTTAACTTGTGAAGCTTTGTGATAAGAAAGAAATCTGATCTAGAGAAAAGAGGTAAGATCCAAAAAGAGGTAAGCTTTGTGCTTTGACAAGAGTAATAAAGGTGAAAATGTTTGTTTCGAAAGCATGAATTTAAGTATGTTTAATAGATTATGTCCTAGTCTGAAGGCTAGGGCGCAGTTGAAAGAAAGAGTTGATTTTATTGAGAATGAAGAAAGATATGTCATTCCTATGCATAGAAAGAGTTTTTGGACTAATAAGTGGATGCAGGAACCTAGAAAGATTTTTTGCAGATTGTAGGTCCATCACTTTGATCCTCGTGCATAGTACAGAAGAGGTTGGGGAACATATAAGAGAAAAAAATGATTAAATTTGTGTTATAATTGTAGAAGACCAGGACATCGTGCTAAGGAATGCCCTAGAGCATGTCCTATTTTTCTTTTTTGTAAGATTGTTGGTCATGAGGTTGAGGATTGTCCAAGGATGATTGCTAAAGTTGAAAGGATGAACATAAGACAAGAAAACTATGAATAAAGTCAACAGACTAAGGGCATGTTAGTAAGTCATAAATAAAAAGAATCAAAGAAAGTTCAGACTGCATTAGTACAGCTGTAATAAATGATGGATGTTCACAAAGATGTCAGTTTACTAGACATCATGAAAGTAAAACAATGCATAAGTGCAAGAATAGAAGACTTTGACATAGACTGTGTCTTGGATGAGGAAACACAAGAGAATATCATGACATAAGACACTTGGGAAATTTTGGGAAAGCCTATTGTGGTACCTTCATTGGGAAGGATACGCCTATTTAAAGGAAAGATGATAACCATATGTGGAAGAGTTACTAATGTACCTATTATTGTTCATGGAACATTGATTGAAGAAGAATTTGAAGTCATCAAGTTTTTTGGGGACAACACCCCTTTCCCACTTTTTCTAGGTAAGACTTGGATTGAGAAATATCATATCATAAGGGAAGTAGAGGAAGAAGCTACAGAAAAAAAAGGCAATAACTAAGGTATTTCATAGCCAAAAAAATAGATGAACTAATACAAGAACGAGAGGATAAGTCAAAGAAATAGAACAAAGTAACAGCATAGGAGGGACAAAAGGAAAGAGAATTAGTTGCCAAGGTTTAAAGAATGCAAGAAGGATTGAAGAACCTATCTATGAAATAAATAAGTATACCCACCCAGGAAGTATTAAGAGAAGGGATATTAACTTTAGGCTCTTTTATGGCACCTCAACAGTGTGAAGTCACTATGCTAAAGGAAGATAAGAATAAGAATGGAAAGAGGATTCCAAAAATAGTTAGAGAGACTCAGATCACAGGAAAGAAGGAAAGGAAGTTCAATAAAAAGAAAGCTAAGTTGGAAAAGCTACAAGAAGCTACAAAGAACAAATAGAAGACTTCACAAACTGGAACCTTGCAGGAGGCAGGTTCGCGGAATTTGGACCTCGCTAGAATAGCAGGACCGCGCAGAATGGGACTTTGCCCTGGCGAATCTATATGACCGTTGGAGGCACCCCAGCCATTAGAACAACGCTCTGGAATGGATAGAGAAATCACTTATGGGATAATGGACCATTTTTGGAACATTGAGACTGCACCATAATGGACATATTCACATTAATGGAAGCATTCATGGCCGTTGGAAGAATCTGTTACGGTGCCCCGCTTATTTAACTCGTTGGTCACTGCACCGGGACCACTTTTTTATACCCATGATTAACTACTATAATAGAGAATTTTCTAAGTGTTGAGTTGTGTTATCTGAATCTAGACCTCGTCATCCATTTGTCTACCCCACTTGTCTGTTCTTCTACCCCGAACCATCTGTTTAAAAGTTTGAATGTCGAGCGAAAATAGTGAGTTAGAGAAGTCTGTCGAGGAATTCCTCGAAAAGATAATGGATGATAGACCAATATTTGAAGGCATCCAAGCGTCATCGACTAGGGGACTGCAGGCTTCCCCTTCGATTGGATGTCGTTCTGGCCATGTTAACCCCGCGACTGAGCAACGAAGTAAGCACCGCGACGATCTGGCTAATGCGAAGCAGATCCCGTCGATCTTACCAGAGTACATTCCACCTTTGGCTAGCATTGTTAACTGCAACATCATTCCCCTAGATTATGACTACACCTTGATCACCACGTACATTCTGAAAGGAATACGCTCAGTTGGGAGTCAGTTAGGACAGATCCCACTACTGAAGAACAACGATTTCAATTTAGGCGACAGAAATAACTACACCATGTTGGTGCCGCATCGTTATCTCATGAATTCAACTAGGAAGAAGCCTCACCTCGTCTCACATCCATGTATTAAGGGGCTAGCTCAATCCAATGTGTTGAATGTGATGAAGATTCCCCATTTTGGTCATCACCGAGAGGTTAATGCTTGTGTTAAACTCCTCTTATCGTGTTATCATGGCAGATACTTGTGGCTCAACCGGAGGATTACTGTGGATCTGGAATTGATCCACCAGATTATAGGCTTAAGCATGAAGGGACCTGACCCTCAACAGTTTTATCTAGGGAAGGCCTCGGACCGCTCCCTGGCATACCGCTTCAAGGAATCTTACGGCGAAGTTGAGAAAGGAAAGCAAGGTTACAAGGTAGCCTCTATATAGGATGGAACAGTGCGCCTCGCTTTCCAACTCATAGCTAACAAGCTCGTAAGGAAGAACCGCCCCACATAGGTCATCGGGTTTGTGGTGGACCTCGCAGGAAAATGTGTGGAGGGCATGCATATGAACTGGGTGAGCTAACTCGTCAATGAACTAGAGAAATATTGTCGCGAAGCCCAGGATTTGGGATATGAATTCCACTTCAGCTGGCTGATCATTTTGATCACAATTGTCACTTGGTGAATTCCTAAAGGAGCCACATTTCTAGAGATTGAACCCTCAGAGTCGTTGGCCACTAGGTTTTCAACCCTGTGGTACACCAATGATATGACGAAGTAGTAGAAGTCCAATGCCATGTTTCATGCATACTATCAATAATTGAAGGTTTCCATCAAGTCATTTCCATGCATGACATCGCGCACCCTACACCAGTGCAGACCAATAGAAAATTTCCACGCATATATACATTTCATCTATATCAGTTCACTCAGAGATGAGATAAAGGAAGAAATATGGTCATACTATAATATGACATATGAAGACATGGAGCACATCATAAAGGAGTGGCTGGAGGAATTTCTGGCACCTGTCGCCGATGCAGAACTCTCTAACACTGACACCATAGGAAGCCCCCTAGTCACCCAGGTTGAGAATGTAAGACAGTCCAGTGGGATGAAGAATAAGAAAAAGTAGGAGAAAGTCGAGGATATAGAGAGCGATGAGGAGGACGATGCTTCTAAAGATAACAAGTCTCGCTCGCTCGGAGGAGGAGGAGAAGACGAAGCAGATGGACAAGGAGGAGGAAATGAAGGAGAAGAAGGAGGAGGAGGAGGAAAAGCTACCACCCCTCCATGTGAGGACCCCCCTACTGGAACAGTCACACCATAGAATACAAAGGTTTCTCCAAAGAAATATTCAGCAAGGAAGAAGACGCACGCTAATAATCCCCAGTTGGAGGCCATGCTCATGGAGGACAATATCAGTCTGGTCCGCGAAGCTATGGAGGACACTTCTGAGGAAATATTGTAGAGATATGGATAGAAGAAGGAAGAAATATATGGAAGGGTCGAGAAGGAACTGAAGGAAGTACAACAATATATTCATTTGGTCCGCGCAATACCTATTGTGCCCTCCTCGTCACAAATTGCAAAATTGGGGGATGAACCATCCAAATTGAGAAGACTTGCGGATGCGACAGAAGCTCAAATTCAGAGAATACAGGAAGAAAAGGAGAAGGCTATAGAAGCCTTGAAATAATATAAGAATGAAGCCTTAGAACAATTATGAGTAGCACGCTACAGTATAACCTCCTATGAAAGTGATAAAGAAGAGTTTCATGCGATGATCCAAGAGGAAAAATCCCAACTACAGAGAGAAAAGGATAAGTTGCTCACAGAATGAGCCATGGTTAAAGAAGTAGTGAGTAAAGCATGTCACTCTATGATAGGCTTGGCACAAGAGGAGAAAGGGTCAGTTGAGACTCAAGTAGTGAAGCTCGATGAGACCATCCAACAGCTTCAACCGAGGATAACAAAGTTGGAGGTCCAAGTAGTACCGAGCACTTCGCAAGAGGTGCGTGACTAGAGGGAGGAGACCGCTAAGAATACAATTGTAAGAATTAGATCCCTCACCTCAGAATGAAAACAATTGAGAGATAGAAGCGCGTAGACATATAAATGCCTCGCAGAATATCCAGAGCCAAGGAAGTTGGAAGCGCGGTTACAAGAGGTGCAAAAATAGGCATTGTCAATACAGGTGTAGATGAAGCTACTCACCACAGTTGAAAGAATGAAGAGATCTCAGGAATAGTGTGCAGTGAAGCAACAGATCGCTGCCCTCCAAGGCAGGGTAATGGAAGCCACGCAGAAACTACAACCTGTGCAGGATGAAGCCTGCAAGGTCTTCGAATAAACTGAGGGATAGGGCTCAACAGTGGAACAACTCTTGGAAAAGGCCTGTTAAAGAGAAGATGATCTAAGAGCTCGTTGAGTAGGAGGCTTAGGCAAAGAAGCAAGTCGAGGAAGATCGAGTTAAGCTTGAGGCCTTCGAAGCAACATTGACCAGACCTGAGTGACTTGGGACGAGTCACAGGTGAGTGTTAGGGGCCTGCTGGCCCTCGACCAAGTTTTGAGGAAACCTTGGTCAGATTTGTACCACTTTTGTACTTCGACATGTTGGTCTAAGAAGGAGCGCCCAGGCAAAGCTAAGATCGTGGATCTTAACGATTTTGCGGGCTATGTGGACCCAATAAGGGGTCCTCTAGGGTTTTTGTAATGGGATTATGGGATGTCGGCCCATGGGGTTTACCCATTATTATGCCTTATTGTAAGGGATTGTAAAAGTATAAGTAAGTAAGAATGTATTATAGAAGAGTGTTGGGAAGTGGCTAAGTGCAAGTAGTTTGAGTTTCTTTGTGCAACAGAATGTGTATGTAAGGCTCTCTGCTCGATAGAGAAGTTGGCTATGTGCCTTGACCTAGTTTGGGAAGGAGGATATGGTGCTTAGTGCGCAGATATCCTATACAGTGTGAAGCTTGAATCTGTGGCTTAGTGCACAGGAGCAACTGAATGTAAGAGATTGAAGAATAATAAATAAGGTGAAGCGGTTGGTGGACGTATCTACACACTGGGGTGAAACACATATATCTTGTGTCTTTGGTGTGCTTTGTGTTGTGTTGTGCTTGTCATTTATCTGCTTAGTGCCTTTTTTATTATGTATGATAGATAGATCTGTTGTTTCTTAGTGCTTTACTTGTGTTAAGGATGAATTGATGTTATATCTAACTTACGATGCTAAGTGCTATGGGTATATTGTCAATTGTTACTGCGTCGATCTATGCTTGGGTATGTTCTGCGATGTTAATTAGATAATGAACTAATGCATGTTGTTCCTAAGTTTCAATAGAGTACTCTGCGAAGTGTTATTATCACAGATCTGTGTCCCAGCTTAGTTACAAACACCTGTTGTTTAAGGATAAATTCGTGAGTGAGGACACAGACCAATCTCCCCAAATCCACCTGGATTTGGAACAAAACGTGACAGAATACTACTTTTTCCCTAGATCTAGCTATTGAACGAACTAAGAGAAATGGATAGTGTACATACCTTGTAAACGCTCTCCTTTAATCTTTGTTGTTCCTTGCTCTGCTCCGATGCTCTTGTGTCGTTTAATCACAACTACACAAACCAATCACAACAAAGGCAATAATATATTCAATACCTAATATATACATGTGATCAAGGAATCATGTAATAAGATGACATCATCATTATGGGAAAGGGACATATTCATGTATTGCATTAACTGAAAGAGAAATATACAACCTGAGCCTTGATGTTGTAGATCTCCTTTCGATGGCTCTTGGATCT
>ML779334.1:2550133-2579991 GCA_009831015.1 Picea engelmannii
ACCATTCGAAAGCCAACTCACCCTTCTAGAAGATTCCTTCTAGAAGAATCGAGAACTTATTCATTTTCCTCCTTTAGAAACATGTTCGCACCTTAACCATTAACACAGTGCGAGAAGTTCGCAGTCAAGCTGAATGCAGCCTGTGGGAATTATGGATTCTCGCAAAAGAGTATATGTGCAGCCTGCGAACTATTTTCAAAATATGATTTTGAGAAAATGACAAGTGTAACCTTCTTCAGGAAAAAGTTCCTAATGAAGAGTTTGATCTTCCATTATCATGACATAATCATAATATCATCTCGATAACCAAAAATGTGGATAACACCTGTGTCCTATACCCCCTACTTCTACCTCGGGTGAGACTTCACCTGCTCCACAGGTGTTGTCGAAAGGGTCGGTAGTTAGGGTTTTGTTGGTGTGATGTTGAGCATTGAACCATGGGTTTTCCCTTGTGCCAACATAGTTGGAAGTGTCCTCCTCAAGAGTTAATGAGGAGATGGGGCATAGTACCCATCTGCAAGACTTCCATACCTGAACACAATCTGGGGATTCGAACCCACGCAACCTTTCCAAGGAAGGAAAGAAAAGAGGTAATTCATGGGAAGAGACAAAGGAGGGAGAAAGTAGATTTGCAAAGATAGAAGAATCGAAAGACCAATATGGAGAAGAGAAAAGAGTAGTTGCATCTCTCTGGTTCAAGGAATAACTGAGAAATAAATTGGTTATGGGCAAAAGAATCTATTGGAAAGGTTTTCGTTACAAACTAATAAATGGGGCTGACGAGTGACTGTGGAAGTACTCGTGCAGACCTCCTTGCTTGGTATAGTGAAAATCGATTGCTAAGATCCCATGAGAAGAGGAGACTAACCTTCATCTCTAACTGTAGCTGAGCAGGAAGAAAGAGTCTCTCTCAAAGCATCATGGTCTAGCTCGAGGGTGGCCAACAATAAATCTATTCAGGAGTGATTGTGCGTATGATTGGGTGGAAACAGGCACCCCTTTCAGCAATCGCTTCATGATTCCTGGTTTCTGATAAGTATTTTCATACTTTGCATATTGAAATGGAAATGATGATTGGATATACTTACATGTCTATGACTGAGTTCTGTATTGAATGAGTAAGGTAGAAATATTTATTATCTCGCTGTGAACTCATGATTTTGGAGGGTCATCTACTTGCCTCATCTTAGCAGTTAGATATTTCTGGAACGTAATTTTGCAAGAGGGTCAGGGTGGGTTTTACTGGAATGTTTAAGTCCTTCCGACCTCTAAAATCTACCTTCGTGGGGATTCTATGTTCAGACCCTATGAAAGGAGGGTGCCTCCTTCAGACCTTTCACTTGTGTTACCAAGGGCTCATACTCATGTCCTTAACCAATTCATGGCTAAGTGATTAGAATGTAGCCCATGAGAGTTTTTGAAGGAACCATGTGACCAAGGTTTGGGAACCTTACGCTAGGATCGAAAGGAACTAAGCCTTTCTAGCTTCGGAACTATGGGAGTTCGGAGCTCTAAAGTGTTTCGACCTCACCATTTATAAATCGGTCAAAGGAAATTGATGGTTATGGTTACCCACAAGGTTAACCAGTGCCTAGAAGTTTCCCTAACCGGGACAAATAAACTTTCCCCACCATTAAACCTTGATCCATTCAGCTTTCTCAAGGTAATGTGAGCCACAAATATGAGGGTATTTGGTAGCCCCCTTGGTCATTGGATCCATGTCGAGGAAACTTTAGCGAAGTCCTACTCTGGGAGAACAGATATTTTATAGCATCAAACTCCCTGAATGTCGAAGTTATGAAGTGATGAGAGGCATGGATCTGGGGATTCCATTAGGAACCCCTCTTAATCGTCTGATCAGACATTGGAGGGACCCACGTATGGTACTTCGGTGGATTTTTTCTTCGGGAGAGAAGAGTGGCCACCATGCCGAGACTCTCGAAGGTTGGAGCTATGAAGTGACAAGGACCGTAGATCTAGGGACCCTTCGGGAATTCCCCTAACCATTAGATCTAGACCATTCTCAGCCCGGTGCTGACCACTCCAGGAGTAAGAAGGAAGTCACACCACAGATTCCCTGAACGTCGAATTTACGAAGTAACATAGGCCATATATCCAAGGGTTATGTGGACACACCTTGACCGTGAGATCGAAGGGCTCTGAAGGATACTAGTCTGGCGTGATGTGGCATGCTGACATCACCTAGGGTGGTGTGGACCCACGTTTGACGTGCCACATGTCACCTAGATTTGTGTGTTTCACAAACCCTATGTTCCCATTAAAACGTGACATGTGTCACCCCCTATAGGGGCCACGTTTCATCTCTTCCTTGTTGTGTGTCACCCCTGGAACTTGCTTACTTGGCCCATTTGGGGGGAGGAGTATTTGTGACCCGCATGTACTTGCATCCACATCTAGTATGTCACCATGTGCGAGGGTGGACCGTTCAGGAGTCTGGGACTTTGGGACTCCGGGGGTTTGGGATGTAGTTTCATAGGTAAGTTGAAAGGCCCAAAGGCCAGAGCCATGTGGAGATATTTCGGGCTCCTTCGGGAGTTCAGGAATTCGAGACTCCGAAGAACATCCGTGCAGAAAGAAAAAGGGACGTTCATCACCGAATGTTGAATTTCCCTCTATCGAGTGTGTTAGATGAGGATCAAGTTCTTTCATTGGTTTGGACAGTGGATGGACCTTCCCTGCGGGAGGTAGGAATATGGAGATGGTACAAATGAGGTGGACTCACGTGGGCACCACGTGACCCTCAATTAATGCATGAAGAACTTTGGGACTTCATAACATGCAAACCAGAGGTCAGATTAGAGCCTAGTAGCAGTCATTAGAAATCTATGGGAAAATAGAAGAGGATGAAGACCTCAGGCAAGGAAATCAAGATGATTAGAGTAAGAAACATTTTGATGCCCTGTCCCTTGAAAGGGTACTTAGGGATTGAGTATGTTATATGCATGAAAAACAACTTTGAGGGTTATAAAGGACAAAGAGATAAGACAAACCTATAAAAGTCTTGAGTTCAAAATAGTGATATATAATACAAGCCATCTTCAAAATTCAAAAAAGATTTTCCAAATCACCACTATAGATTTTATTGAAAGAATTGACACCTTGGAAGCTTCCATTTATAATATGGTAGATTTATCTAAAGTTATGTTGAATTGCAAGCCTCCAACCAAGTATATTCTCTTTTTATTAAAGAATAATGGGACAAATATTTGCATGTTTTATTTTCCACAAATTTCTAAAACTTGTTACACATCTTATTTTCCACATATATCACACACATACACACACACACACATGAGAGAGAGAGAGAGAGAGGTGTTAATAAGTGGTGACAATATGTGTATATGCTTAATTATCCTATGAGATTTATCTAAATACAATAGGTAAGTAACCCAATTGTTAGGACCCTACAATGTACCTTTTTGCTCACACCTTTTGCTACCATTACACCCTTTTTCCACTCACATTTAAACTTATATTATCACCTTACCCTACCTCTCCAAAGGTATACAACGTCTCTTCTCTTTACTATATGTTTAATCTATTTTGCATATAATTTTACATTACTCTCGTACTTAACCATTGATCAGAAATGTATAAGTGTTGAAACAGTTCGAACTGCAGATTAGCATTGAGGCATGTTTCTGAAATAGTTAAAGCACACAAACCCTGTGGCTGAAACAGTCTGTGGACTATGATGTTGAAACAACAACTCACACAGAAGAAGTTGTTACACTCTCTGTTATCTACGATGCTGAAACAACAACTCACACAGAAGAAGCCGTTACACTCTCCGTGGTCTATGATGTTGAAACAACAACTCACACAGAAGAAGATGTTACACCCTTTGTGGTCTACGATGTTGAAACAACAACACAAAGTTGTTACATTGACTACAACAGCCGCACCTTGAGTCAGAATTAACCATCCATATTGCGTGACCACGTGTTGAAATAGTCAGAACGCAAATCCCGTTGCTGAAACAGCCCGTGATTTGCGATGCTGAAACAACATACAACAGCAGTAACGAGAAGACAAATAAAGAATTTTTTACTCTAGCCGCAACAGCAACACCTCACTCAGCACCTTTTCAACTATTGTAATAGCATTATGTTACGGGAGACTAGGATATCCTATTCCAGTATAGAGATCTGATCTGACTAAGAATAGGATTCAGATGCGCACATGTAAGTTGATGATCAAATTATATCGAAGGGATTTTCCTCTTTAAATAAGAGGAAATCATCATTAGAGAGGAATTTCTTCTTAACTAAGAAAGGATTTACAAAGAAGGGCGTGTTTCACTCCAGATTGTAATGTGACACAGTTGACAGATGAATAAAAGATTGTTCTAAGCATTTCTCTCTAGTTCCTTTCGTTTCAGGGGAATCTTGTGAGAAGGGAGGGCCCACCTTCTTCACAAGATTCACCCATTAGCTTTGTAGTGTGTTAGTGTTGCTTCTGTTCATGCCTTGATTAAATTATGTTTTACTGAAACACTACTTTACTGAACTTTGTCTTGTTGAAACTCTGCTTTACTGGTTGTTACATTGTTTTCATATAATTCATGCTTAGGTAACTGTTGATCATTCTAGTTAGCAATCTTGTTTAGTGAATGTATGAAAGCGTGATAATCAGAGACAGGTGTTGAAGGTTCCTTCTTGGGGAATAGGGTCATATTCTTTGTTAAGAGATAGTTAGTCTTCAGTGTGTGTCAATCATTTCAGTTAGCAATGAGTTCATAAAAGTGTGATGATCGGAAACAGGTGTTGAAGATTCCTGCTTGGGGAATAGGGTCTTGTTCTCTATTATAAGATAGATGGTCTTTCCTTTTGTAGTGTCTTGAAGGATTTATTTCCTAGGTTGTTATTTATTAATGTAATCAAGGATTCTTTGAACAGTTATTTCTTTAAACTTTGAACTCTGCAATAGGTAGGTTGCTTTCCTGTAATCTAAAGTAGAACTTCAGTTTGTTCAAGGAAAAGTGTGATTAATGTGTTTTTACTACAACTCTAGGTTGCTTTTGAGATTGAGCATATACAGTGCGTGATTACCTATGAAATAAACAGACTTCCCTGGGTTGACAATTTATGTAGCACTTGATTGTTTAAGTTAAATAAGCAATTATAGTGACCAACACCAATTTTTGCACGTTTAATTAATTCTTATTGGAAATAGCACTACAAACTCTTCATTTGCAAGGTTAGAAAATCTCTTACCATTCTCATCATATATTTTATGTGTACATTTTGAATTACATATTTAAAAGGATCTTATGATTGAATGCACTATTCATCTATAGAATTGACTCTTGGGTGTTGGAATTCTTCTTGTGCACCATTAATGGTTGTTTATGGGGTTCCCAAATTGGCCCTTCTTGCCACAACTCTAGCTTTGGATATTTTGGATAATCTTTTTCTTTGAGTCTCTTTATTGATTATTCTCTAACACCTCCATTGACACTAATAACTTCAATGACAAAAAATTTCTCTCAAGATTAAAGTAGGACTTTCTATCTAATCTTTGATTGATATTCATAGAGTCTCCTCATGAAGTAGTCTAGTAGAGTCCATCAAAGTTAGCTTCATGTTTCCTAGTGACACTAATAGAGTCTCATAAGGATCTAGATGGTTGGACGTTATATTATGGCTTAATATTCTTCAAATATGCTAACCCCAAGTGCTACTAGTTGATTAGCCAACATTTTCATGTAATTATTTAGGAAAAACTTGAATTTATAAAGACAACAAAGTTATTCCTTGTTTTGACACCAATTGACTAGAATCGTAAGGGTTTCTTGTTTCTAGATTGGCCCTTCTTTATAAGAATTATTTCATTAACTTTACATTGGACTTATATATCAATACAAAAATCATTTTAAGGTACATATATTGGTCAAACATGTACGTCTTTAGCATCAACCACCATCAAACAAACTATCAGATGAACAATGAAACTAATAATCTACATTAACTAGCATATTGCATTATCTACAACAATTTTGAACATAACAAGAAGAGAAAATAGAATACTTCTAGTTAATATTTATCTACATATCTCTAAGTCAACTATCAAAAGGGGAATTTTCATTCAAGAGAAATTTATTTCCATAAATCAAAGTGTGCATAAAGTCATTATTTTCAAAGCAATATCAATTAGACCACAAGAAGTAGATATATTAGATATAAAACTTAAATAGATTTCAATATTACATTGTTCATCCACAATTAATCATCGATAATTTTCCAAGTGCATACCTCTCAACACATTTCAATACTACAAAGTAGACAAGGAAACAAAGCATGTTGGAAACAAAAAAATCAGACTTCAAAACTTCTTAAAGGAGAACATTCCCATCTAAATTTTATGAACATATTTAAGAATCTTACTCTCAAACCCTTGATTACACATTAGATGAAGATAAGGTTCATAAAATCAAAATGAGGGATGCAAGACAACTTTGAGGGTTATAAAGGATAAAGAGATAAGACAAACCTATAAAAGTCTCAAGTTCAAAATAGTGATATATAATACAAGCCATCTTCAAAATTCAAAAAATATTATCCAATCCATATCCATATATTTTATCTGCACAAGAATTTTTCCTTCCTCATTCATTGTGTTATCACCATAAAACTTTATGTGTGAAATCTAGTTTTCAAGACTTAGTGAGGTGCTAAACTGATGTGGAGGCATGACAAACTAGAGGACAGGGCCAAGTCTGGCAGGAGGAGGCTATATCTAGCGGGCGCTAAGTTGATGGGACACGATAGGTCACAGATCGCAAGCGCACCAGATCAATAGTCGGGGAGCATTTCAGGGGGAGGAATTGCGCGGAAGATAATTCTTGAAAGCGGGCCAAAAAGTAAATCACGGTTTTGGGTTGGGACCATGTGGTGCCACTGGGTGCATTTCAGGGCGATAAGTAGGGTGCCCCAATGCACTTCCTCGCGGTCCCGAAATTGGGAAAGTATATAAAGGGGCGCTCATCATTATTTTATTATTTTTCAAATACTGGAACGTTTAAATTTGGCGTGAGTCCTCCATTCAAACTGAATCTCAAAAGTATGCCAATATCATGCCTTTTCCACTCCTTTACAGGTATTTTTCATCACCACCATGGACCCTATCATAATTATAGTAGTAGAGCAAGACCCCGTGTCAAACGAAGAATCCCTAATTGATCGATATTCAGATGTGTTCAACACTAAAATCACCATTTCACACATATCTATGTCCAGAGCTAATCTGTCTGATAATGTAGGGAAGAAGATACCCTTCCTTGAAGCAGTGCAAGCCATTATAGTCCCTTACGTCATCAAGGTCGCATTCCCTTTCCCCAAATTCATAGGTTGGTGCGCAGAGCAGTATTCACGGGAAGAAAAAGTTGTCTTAAATAAGCAGGGGTCTGAGGTCCTTTGTAGGGTAGAGAGTCTATCAATTCAAGGTTCCCTAAGCATACTAGAGTCCTTTTTGACACTGTCTGAACCATTCGAGGAATAAAAGATTATTATGGTTTACAGGGAGTGTCCATTAGAATTCAAAGACCTATTCTTACAAACAATTGTCAAACCAGAGCATTTTTCCGAAAGTATATCCTTGCCAATGAGTGTTAGTGTCATGGTTATTTAATTCCAATGGGTCTTTTCCCTAATGAGTCAAATTTTAGGTCTAAATAATGATAAGCATGTGGTCGAGGTCATGTTAGGTTTTTTTTGGGTGTTTTTCTAGTCAAATTCCAGTCAATCAGTCTATATCAGCACCCAAAATGCCATAAACCTGCTAAATTCCATCCCTACTACAGAACTTCAAACCATTGGGGTCAAATATAGAACTACATTGATCATCTAGGCCAGTAGGGTTATTTCCAAGCATAACCTACTAAAATTAGTCCAAACTAAGGACACATAGATGGAGAAAAGTGTACAGGAATTCAGGGATCTATTTGAACAGTTATTCATCAAAGGCCTCCCACCATTTTGGGATGGAAAAGGAAAATTGTATGATCAGGAGGAATACGACTCTCACCTCACTCAATGCATAATGTATCGCTCCAAGTTTGAAAACTTGAAAGGAGCAACCCTGGTTAAACATTTGATTACATATTTTGAGATTTTGAATAAGTTCAAAACAGTGAAGATTGGACTACCAGTAATGACATATGCCTCTTGAATTTACCTGGAGATCCTAATCAAATAAATGATGGACTATGATATCCCTTCTTACTTACAAGGGAAGGAGATAGTGCGACTGGGTAAAACAAAGTGCAGTTTTCGAGGAACCAGTAGATAATGTCCAGATTTCACCGAATATGGCAGATTAGACAGAAGACCAAAACAAGACAAGTGGAAAAGGAAGAAGCTAAAGAGTCAGAGGAATCAACAGTTGGTTCATGAAACATTTTTTTGATTAATCATTGTAATCGGTTCCCATACCGAAACTGTCATTTGTAATTATTGTAATCAGTTTTAGAAGCTGAAACGTTTCAGTTCAACTATTGTAATCGGTTTCTAACTAAAGGAACTCAAATTGTATAAATGTTATAATTTCCAAATGTATTAATGTTGGCAGAAGTGCAAGTGTACCTTTTCAGTGGTTCAGAACTCAATTGTAATTTTCTGGACCTGAATTGAATACATATGCAGAATCTTTTGAAGTCTCTATGAAAAGATTCTAATGGTGGTGATATGCATTTTTTCTTCTCTCCTTGTATGTATTTCATGTGTTCTATAATTTCATTTACACTGTCTTCTGTTTAAATTGGATATTTTAAAGGCCCATAATTCATCTTGTGATTCTTTTGGCTTAAGAAATTTAAACTGTGTTAAGTTCTTCCTAACTAATTAAGAATTCATTTCATTAATGCTCTGATACAGTTACTTGTTTTATTTTTCTTCTTACACTCTGCAAACTACAACTTATAACTCATATTCATCGCCTCACTTAGCCTTTATCCTCTAGAGAGTTATATTGGCTAGATAGTGTTTTCATTCATTTTCAGAATTTGGACTCCATAGCCCTAAGTGTCCCTCCCCTTCCTTGCCAGCAAATTTATAAAAAAAAATCCCAAAACAACAAACCTAGCCATTGATTGACAAAGACACACCAAGTGACATGAGATATCCCTCTCTGAGTTGAGAAAGCTAGTACCCAACTCTAAATTTGGTTTGTAGGTTACCTCTGTCATTTTTCTATCAATTGAACAAATTTACAGAGTGCTAACATTCTGGCACCGTTGTCGGGGATCGAAAGTCAAATCTTCCCTGGGAAAAGAATGACTAAAAGCTTCAGATTTGATTCTTGAGGGTGATAGTGAATCAAAGACCTTATTGGTTGAGACTAAATTTACCCTGGTGACTCCATTACTAAGAGACCAGTAGCACAAAGTAGTTTGAGCTAGAAATCATAGCTCCCAAGAGAATTCACCCAGGAAAAACCCAGACCCGGAAGTAGTGATTCATGTGTCTGACCCTGAGAAGATTATACACAAAAGAAAATAAAATAAAATAAGCCCAGTTTTGTGCTTAGACGGATATCTATCCTTGCCCAAAGATGGAGTAATAAGCATTGAAGACCTCGATTTTGATGTGAAATTTGAGCAAAGTCTGTTCAAAACTAAATGTGAATCATGTTTGAATGAAGTCATCTTTGATAAGAAGAGGTTCCAAGATTTAATTTTAGATGCCTCTACCAAACCTATTGTGATCCATACTCAGAACCAATAGCTAGTTCAAGTCCTCACAGCAGCCATGGCAGCTAGGTTTTCCCCTCTTGTACTTCCTGCTCAGTTACATGATTTTCCCCAGGAGTATAATCTAAGGATTAATTTGTATGATGATGAAGGCAGTGTGTCAACCCAAAAGCATATAGACTAGTTCAATGATTTTATAGACTTAGAAGAAGTAGATTTTGAGGATGAAAAAATGAGGTTGTTTGCACAAATCCTTGTAGGAGAAGTTAGAAAGTGGTTCAGAGCTCTCCTAGCAGCCAGTATCGTAGATTTAGAAGCCTTTGAAACCCGTTTTCTTGCAAAGTGGGGTGACAAGAAAAACCCCCTCCAGTTGTTAACTCAGTATAACAACATGAGAAGGTCACTTAATGAAACAGTTCAGGATTTTCCATCTTGATTTATAAAGGTCTATAATTTAATTCCTACTGAAGTAAAACCCCCTCCTAAAGCTGCTCAATTTAGATATGTTGATTCCTTTGAAAGTGATTTTTATTTGTTGTTGAGGGAAAGAAGATCTACTTCATTAGATGATAGAATGAATGATGTAATAGAAGTAGAAATTAATCTAATGGCCTCAGGAAATATCAAATCTAACTCTGACAGGGACATGAACAAAGTTCAAGATAAGGCACAGCCTTCAACCTCGAAAACATCAAAAGAAAGGTTTGAGATGATGATGAAAACCATGGAGAAAATGATAGAGAGGATGGATTTAGATAATAATCCTAACACCAGAGAAAAGACTAATGTTCCACCCAGGAATCAGAGAAGACTAGAAGTCCCACAAATTAGACAAAGAGATCAGAGGAATCAAGGGGATCAGCAAATAAGACCTCCTTTTCAAAATAATTATATAAATGAGAATTATGATGAAAATTTTGAAGAAAACATGAATTTTTGTGATGGTGATGAAACAGAGGTACTTTTGACTACAGGAGAACATGACCAGTTCATGGATGCTAATGAAATATTCATGCAGGAAAATGATGAGAGGCTATTAGTAGAAAGAGAAGATTACCAATCAGGGTTGCAGAATGCCATCATGCAATTCCAGAAGAAGTACAATATTCGGAAAAAAAAAGGTGCCTACAAACCCTCTGAAGGGAAATCCTACCAAAGAATCCCAGAATAACATACCTTATTCAAGTCATCCTAAAAAGGACTCTCCTACAAAAGAAGTTGTGGACAAAGGAAAGAAGAAGGAAGAACCCCAAAAGAAAGTATCTGAAACAAGAAAGGAGATAGTCATCAAAGAGGTAGAAAAAACCTCATCCTCCTTTAATTTTGAAAGTGAGATGGCCAATATTAAAATCTATGTACCACTCAATGAGTTGATAAAGAATAGTGAATATAGAAACCAGATCATCAAGATGCTCAATATGGAACAAACTTCTGACACTTTGAACATACAAGATGATCATCATGCCATCTTGTTTGGCTCACGTGTAGAAGAAAGTAGTGATGTTGATGAAGTCCTTCCTTTTTATGTCAGTCTGAAGATCCATGATATGACTCTGCACAATGCTATGTTGGATTCAGGTGCATCCCATAACCTGATGCCCGAGGTGGTCATGGACCAATTGGGCCTAGATATCACAAGGACTTACAAAGATATTTTCTCCTTTGATTCAAGGAAGGTGAAGTGTTTGGGCCTAATCAAAGATTTGTTGGTGTCTTTGTCTCAAATTCCAGAAAAGAATATGGTCATGGATGTAGTGGTTGTTGATATCCCTCCCAAGTTTGGCATGATGTTATCTAGGTCATGGGATGCAAAGTTGAAAGGAACTCTACATATGTATATGTCATACGCCACCATCCCTGTCTTTGGTCAAGATAGGATATTATACAGGGATTTTTTACTCAAATACATGGTCAGTAACAAGGCCCGGCCGAATAACCATCCCATCTACTCTGTGGAGACTGAGTTGGGTTCTTCCATTTTCTTCAATGATTTTTGTTTTGAAGAGAAAGGGCCAGAGATTGATATGGATGTCAAAGACAAATCTGATCAGCAGATTGAGAAAATTGTAGAGCAGCAAGATAGTGCAAAAAATGTGGAGCATGAGCTTCAATGGAGTTGTCAGCAGAGAGGGGGTAGGAGTTGGTGTGTGGATTAACCCCCCCAAATTGGCTATAAAACTATGCTCTTATAAGATTTCTCTTCTTTGATTGGGATCACATGTTGAATAAACCTTTCAAACAGAAATTAAGAAGAATAAATCCTTTGTTGATGCCCTTGATTGAGAAAGAGATAAAGAAGTTGTTTGAAGCCAAGATCGTAGTATCTTTGATTTTTTCCAAATGGGTGGAAAATCTTGTGCCTGTCAGAAAGAAGAGTATCAGGTTGTGTGTGGACTTCATAAATCTGAACAGGGTGTATCTCAAGGATAACTACCCACTACCTAATATGGATCACATTCTACAAAAGGTGGTAGGTTCTCAGAAAATGTCAATGTTGGATGGTTTCTCTGGGTACAATCAGATCATGGTGCACCTTGATGATCAGGAAAAGACAACATTCACAACACCATGGGGTACCTTCATGTATGCCAAGATGCCTTTTGGGCTCATGATTGCAGGGGAAACATTTCAAAGAGATATGGACATAGATTTTTTTTATGAGAAAGACAAATTCATTGTTATCTACTTAGATAATATCATTGTGTATTCAGTTTCTGATGAAGAACATCTCAAGAATTTAAGAAGGGGTTTTTAGAAGTGTAGAAAGTTTGGCATTTCACTGAACCCCAAGAAGTCAAATTTTGGCATGGAAGATGGGAAGTTGTTGGATCACATTATTTCAAAAGAGGGGATAAAGATAGATCCTAGCAGAGTTGAGAGGATCTTAAAAATTGGCACACCCAAAAGCAAAAAAGAAATGCAATATTTCCTAGGGAAAGTGAATTTTCTGAGAAGATTCATCCCTAACCTGGCTAAAATCATAAAGTATATCACTAACATTATCAAGAAAGGAAATGAGATAAAGTGGACCTCTGAAGCTAGAAAATCCTTCTAAGACATCAAAGTGGCATTGACCAAGGCCCTAATACTAGCCAGTCCTAATTTTGAAAAAGACTTTATATTGTTCTCTTTTGCCTCAAAGCACACCATTGCTGGTGTTTTACTACGGAAAGATGAGTAGAATTTTGAGAAGCCTATAGCATACTATAGAAGGACATTGAGGGATGCCCCATTAAAGTATGATATCATGGAAAAGAAGGCATATGCACTGGTCAAGGCCCTAAAAGAGTTCATACTTTATATCTTGCATTCTCATACCACTGCTTATGTGCCCAACAGTTATGTGAAAGAAATTTTAACTCAGCCTAACCCTAAGGGAAAAAGGGGAAAGTGGATAGTTGTGTTGTTGGAATATGACCTTGATATAAAACCTACAAAGTTGATCAAAGGGCAGGGACTTGAAAATCTGGTGGCACAGACAAATTGTGAGCTCTTGGGAATAAATTTCATTGTTGACTCCCCATGGTATGCAGATATCATTTATGTGTTGAGAAGCAGGCTCCTCCTGAATTGAGTAAAACCAAGGCCAGGTTCTTAAAAATAAAAGAATAATTTTTTTGTGTTGTGAATCAATCTCTGTATTGGAAGGATCCGGGAGGAATATTGTTGAGTTGTTTGTTGGAGGAAGAAGTGGATAATACCATCAGAGAATTCCATAAAGGCAATTGTGGAGGACACCATTATTGGAAAACTATTGTGCACAAGATATTGAGGGATGGGTTCTATTGGCCTAGCATTTTTTATGATGTCTACAAAGAGGTTTCAAGATGTCATGAATGCCAAATTTTTTATGGGAAGAGAAAATTGCAACCTTTTCCCTTGAAGCCCATCTCTGTTGAAGCGCCTTTTAGAAAATGGGGCCTTGATTTCACAGGAGAAATTGATCCACAATCCTCAGCTCAACACAAGTAGATTCTGACATCCATGGATTACTTCACCAAGTGAATTGAGGTAGTTCCCACCAGGCAGGCCACATATGTTTTTATCATTCATTTTTTGGAGAACAATATTTTATCCAGGTTTGGGTGTCCAATCAAAATCATTACAGACAATGCAGCAGCATTTAAATCCAAAAAGATGGAGAAATTTTGCAGTGACTACAACATAACTCTTTTCCACTCCACTTCTTATTACCCTCAAGGTAATGGGTTGGTTGAGTCATCAAATAAGAGTTTAACCAAAATTATCAAAAAGTTGATGCAAGATAACAAAAAAGCTTGGCACAAAAAGCTCATCCATGCACTATGGGCTAACAGGATCACTCTAAAAAGATATATTGCCACTTCACCCTTCCAGATATTTTATGGAACAAAGTAATTTTTTCCTACCACATTAGGATTTCCAGTGATGAGGTTGTTACAGGAGAAGGATGCTGAAATAGATGCCACTCGAAGGAGAAAAGATGAACTGATCAATGTCCAGCAAACAAGAGAAAAATCCTTCAAAAATTTTCAGTTGCACCAAGACAAGATTAAAAAGGCTTTTGACAGGCATACCAAGGAGGATGATTTCAAAGTGGGAGACTTGGTATTGATATGGGATGCCAGAAATGAAAACAGGGGAAAGCATGAGAAATTTGACCATCCATGGCTGGGACCTTTCAAAATTGTGGCGTACCATGGGAATAATCCCTATTTGATACAGGAAAGTAATGGAGACATCATTGGAGGACGACTTGTGAATGGAAGGTTCTTCAAATATTATATCATTTAAAGGAAGCATCACCCTTTTTCATTCATTGTATATAACCATTTTGTTTTTCATTTGAATAATTTGAAATTAAATCGGCAGAACTGAAGCCCAAAGTGAAGGCCCTTAGTTGTGTCGAGTAGATTTTGAGTTTTTTGAATAAAATGATGGTAAATTAAGTTGCAGGAGTAAATCATAGCCCAATGGGTAGGAACTCGTTCTGTCATTCTTTGCTACCTCACTGGGAGGATAGCATCCCCAGTTGGAGCCCATGTTATCACCATAAAAAAATTTGTTTGAAATCTAGTTTTCAAGACTTAGCGAGGTGCTAAACTCATGTGGAGGCATGACAAACTAGAGGACGGGGCCAAGTCTAGCAGGAGGAGGCTATATCTGGTGAGCACTAAGTTGATGGGACACGACAGGTCGCAAATCACAAGTGCACCAGATCAACGGTCGGGGAGCTTTTCGGGGGGAGGAATTGCGCGGAAGATAATTCCCGAAAGTGGGCCAAAAAGTAAACCATGGTTTTGGGTCAGGACCATGTGGTGACATTGGGTGCATTTTGGGGTGAGAAGTGGGTTTCCCCAAACCACTTCCTCGTGGTCCCAAAATTGAAAAAGTATATAAAGGGGCGCTCATCGTTATTTTATTATTTTTCAAATACTGGAACGTTTAAAGTTGGTGTGACCCCTCCATTCAAACCGAAGCTCAACAGTGCGCCAAGCTCATGCATTTTCCACTCATTTATAGTTATTTTTCATTGCCACCATGGACCCTATCATAATTTCAATAGCAGAGAAAGACCCTGTCTCAAATGAAGAAGAGATAATTGATCGAGATTCAGATGTGTTCGACACTAAAATCACCATTTCACCCATATTCGTGTCCAAAGCTAATCTATCTAATAATGTAGGGAGGCAGATACCCTTCCTTGAAGTAGTCTAGGCCACTATATTCCCTTACGCCTTTGAGGTTGTGTTCCCTTTCCCCAAATTCATAGGTTAGTTCATAGAGCAGTATTCACAGGAAGAAAAAGTTGTCTTAAATAAACAGGGGTTCGAGGTCCTATGTAGAGTAGAGAGCTTCTCAATTTGAGGCACCCTCGGCATACCAGAGTCCTTCTTCATAGTGTCTGAACCGTTTGAGGAAGAAAATCTGATTATGGTTTATAGGGAGTTTTCATTAGAAGTCAAATACCTATTCTTACAAACGATTGTCAAACCAGAGCATCTTTCTAAAAGTCTGTCCCTGCATATGAGTGTTAGTTTCATTGTTATTGAAGTCCAATGGGTTTATTCCCTACTAAGTCAAATTTTAGGTTTAGATAATGATAAACATGTGGTCAAGGTCATATTAGGTTTTATGTTGGCATTTTTCCAGTCAGTCAGTCTGTATCAACACCCAAAATTCCATAAACCTGCTAAATTCCATCCCTACTGCAGAACTTTAGACCATTGGGGTCAAAGATAGAACTACATTGATCATCTGGGTTGGGAGGGTTATTTCCAAGAATAACCTGCTAAAATTAGTCCAAACTAAGGCCACACAGATGGAGCAAAGTGTATAGGAATTCAAGGATCTATTTGAAGAGTTGTTCATCAAATGCCTCCCACCATTTTGGGATGGCAAAGGAAAATTGTATGATCAGGAGGAATACAACTCTTGCCTCGCTCAATGCAGAATGGATCAGTCCAAGTTTGAAAACTTGGAGGAAAACTTGAAGGGAGAAACCCTAGTTGAACATTTGATTACAGATTTTGAGATTTTGAATTAGTTCAAAACAATGAAGATTGGACCACCAGTCATGACATATGCCTCTTGCATTGACCTTTAGATCCTAATAAAAGAAATGATGGAATACGATATCCCTTCTAACTTGCAATGGAAGGAGATAGTGCGACTAGGTAAAACAAAGTGTAGTTTTCCAGGAACCAGTAGATAATTTCCAGATGTCAACGAATATGGAAGATCAGACAGAAGAACAAAACAAGACAAGTGGAAAAAGAAGAAGTTGAAGAGTCAGAGGAATCGACAGTTGGTTCATGAAATGTTTTTCTGATTAATCATTGTAATCAGTTCCCATACCGAAACAGTCATTTGTAATTATTGTAATCATTTTTAGAAGTTGAAACGTTTCAGTTCATCTATTGTAATCGGTTTCTAACTAAAGGAACTCGAATTGTATAAATGTTAGAAGTTCCAAATGTATTAATGTTGGCAGAAGTGCAAGGGCACCTTTTTGGTTGTTCGGAACTCTATTTTAATTTTTTGGACCTGAATTGAATACATATGCAGAAGATTTTGAAGTATCTATGAAAATATTCTAATGGTGGTGATATGTGTTTTGTCTTTTCTCCTTGTATGTATTTCTTGTGTTCTCTAATTTCATTTACACTATCTTATATTTAAATTGGATAGTTTAAAGGCCCAGAATTCATCTTGTGATTCTCTTGGCTTAAGCAATTTAAACTATGTTAATCTCTTCCTAACTAATTCAGAATTCATTTCATTAATGTTCTGATGCAGTTACTTGTTTTATTTTTCTTATTACAGTCTACAAACTACAATTTATAACTCAGATTCATTGCCTCACTTAACCTTTATCCTCTAGAGAGTTCTATTGGCCAGTCAGTGTTTTCATTCATTTTCATAATTTGGAGTCCATAGCCCTAATTTTCCCTCCCCTTCCTTGCCAGCAAATTTATAAAAAAAAAAAAAAACAACAAACCTAGTCATTGATTGACAAAGACACACCAAGTGACACGAAAGAGCCCTCTCTGAGCTGAGCAAGCTAGTACCCATCTCTAAAGTTGGTTTGTAGGTTACCTCTGTCATTTGTTTATCAACCGAACAAATTTACCAAGTGCTAACGCATTTCATTGCATTGAACTACTATGACTTGCAAGATATTCATGACGAAGAAGTAGAATAATTTGGATGGGAGATGCAAGCACAAGTGAGCCATGGTTGGTTGTTGATATTTCGTTTTTTCTTTGATTATAATATCAATATAACATTTTGCATTTTCTCTACTTGAGATTATGCACATTGTTTTCATGAGGTTGTATATTCTTGTATGAGGCTATCATTTCTTCTACTTGAGGTTCTCTAGTGACCATTTTTTCTCCGTCGATGCATGATTCGTAGTCTTGGCCTTTCTCAAGAAATGGGTTCTCCTGGAGATCGATGGAGGTTGTTGGACTTCTTCCTTGCTAGAGTTCACTGGAGGTCTCATTCTGGACTCCGAAGTATTGGGAGTGGGTTCCACCGGGAGGGGGAGGGGGAGGGTTATATTGGGAATAGGTTCCCTTAGGAGGGTGGCAGGGAGGGTTATATCAGGGAGTTGGGTCAGAGGGGGAGGGTTATAGCACGGAGTTGGGGCCGCAGGGGAAGGGGGAGGGTTATGACAGGGGATTTGGGGCTGGAGATTTGGGAGGGGGAAGGATTAGGGATTATAGTAATGAATAAGGGGGGGTGGGGAGGGGGGTTAATATATATATATATATATAGGTGTTGTCTAACTGTTCTACGAAATGATTGTCTAACTGTTCAGAATCCAGTGATTAAATTTGCAATAAATAACTATTTTTTGTTGTTTAAAATCCATTTTTGAATGTAGAAATGGATTTGGCATGCTGAAAAACTTTTGGGGCGCTCAAATTATACATAAATAATCTCTCAAATTTGCGGATCTAACAATTTATCGCCAGATTTCGGGAAAATATACTCAGAATATATTGTCGAAAAAGATTCATTTTGTAGAAATTTTAGACTAAGTCTATATTATATTATATATTATACTCAGCCTCGTCCCTCCATCACCTTTCGACGTGCTAGAAACCCCAAATTTCCTATCGCGACTGCACAGGAAACCCAAAATTTCCCTGGCCGAGTGAGCCGGAAACCCCAAATTTTGGTGGGCGTCCACGCTGGAAACCTCAAATTTGGTTGGGAGCCCACATTAGAAACCCAAAATTTGGCTGGGCACCCGCACTGGAAACCCCAAATTTTGTTTGAGTGGGAATGGTTGAAGTCCATACGTTCGACGATGTCTCTTCTATTGTAGTCTAGTTGGTTAGGATACTCGGCTTTCACCCATGGAAATACTAGTGGATGCATGGAATTTCATCCTATTGATGACTACTTGGCTCAGCGCAAGGAAATACAATAAGGGGAATGTGCCACCAACTTCAATAAACAATATCAAGGCTATAGAACTAGAAGACATTTTCATACTCATTAATAAGCTTTATTAACTACTTTGATCAATTTGACATGACTTTCAAACTTTGCCTTTATATAAAAAAGACACATCAATAAATATTATATAAATAAAGTGTTATAATGATTTTTCTATAACCTACCTCCTAATGTGAAAGTTCTCCTATCAACCTCCATTCATAGAAAAATTATTAGGCTAAGGACCGTGTCTATTAATACTCCTTCTCCAACCAGTAAATTCATTGTGAGTGTCCATAGTTGCAACTCCACTTTATGGTTTTGGAAACATATGAAGTCGCAAGAAATGATAAACAAATTCCCTTATATAATTCATATGTAGTTACTAATACAAAGTAATACATCCTATTTAGGTTAGTATTGTGGAGGTCGTGGAAAGTGAAGTTGTAAGAAATTATGAGCCATCTCTGGTTGAAAGCAGATTATGTTAAATGTATACATCCAGGTGGTGAGATTTTTACTGAGAATAATAAAGATTTGTGGAGCTAGGAAATCCATTTCCATTGGGATCAACAAAACAACATCCAGGTACATGATATTCGATCTAGGGTGTTTGGTGATATGGTGTGGGTGACATTAAAAGAGTTGTCAGTGCAGCTATGGAACATTTGTTGGCTACTAATATTTATGAGGTTCATAATGGGTAGCGGTTCATGGTTCATCATGACAGTTGGAAGCCCATGCCCACACTTGGAATCCCATGTCCACACTTGGAAGAATACTTGGAGAAATTATTAGAGTGTTTGATTGCATTTCTTGTCGCAGAATTCACCTTTGAAGGGCCTTTTTGGAGGGTGGATGCTACACCTTGGACCCCCTACTTTCCATCATTTGGGGAGATAGCCTTCTTGGGGTTGATTTCATTGTACACATGGCATGAACAAACCATATTTAATTCATTTTGGATTAATTAATTAGATAATAGGTTGTTTTACCACTCCGTAATCTAGAATGGGGGATTTTACTTTTAAAAAATAATATTTTAATTTAAAGGAAGTTGAGCATATCTCTATAAATAGAGATTCACTTCCTCATTATTTTTTCATGGTTTGATTTGACTAGGAGAAATACCTTAGAAAAAGGTATGAAATTTTATCTTCTTTTATAAAATTTTATGGATGGTTGAGTAGAGTGATGATCTGTTGAGGAGAATAATATGTGAATGTCTTTTTCTTATTCTTGGATGATTCATTATTTAGGGTTTTGTATGGATGAAAGATTGATTAAGTAAGTGGTCTCCTCGTCTTGTGGTTTATGTTCATGGAATAGATTTCAAGTGTAATCGTGATTTTCTAGGGGAGAAGGCACATTCTCTTGGGTCTTCTTAAACAAACCCTTCTATTCATTTCTCTTGGAAGGTTACTAGTGGAGTAATTTTCCCTAAATCTATTCTTAAAAAAAATTTAGGGTACTAGGAGGATCTTCTAGGGTTAGTAGTAGAAAACCATAGATATCACCCTATATTCACCCATTTTATTTCAATTTTGTGTCCTTATTTGACCCCATATGACCCAAAAATAATAGTACGCCAAGGAACACATCTTAAATCCTCACATAAAAATTTTATCCTTTAGAGTCCTTAAACTGTTTTTCTGGGTTTACTCTTCAAAATCACCTTGGAATTCATTGCCTTAAAACCTAGAAATCCTACCTTAGGTAATCCCCCTTTGAGATGGAGGAGAGTCATCCAGAAGTGAAAAGAGAGTTGGTGAGGTGACAGTGGCCCCCTCTTAGTTGCTCCAAATCTGCACTTGACATTTTGGACTAAGTTATCTCGAGAACTCTAAGATTTTGCGGTAACAAGCCACATAGAAAGGAGCTAATTAATTATATTTATCAAATAATACAATCGATATATGAAAAGTTTGAAACCAATTACAATGGGGATATGGAATTAAAGTGTCCAATGTGTATCAAGGAGGGTTGTAATGTTGATTTATGTGATTGCAATTAGAAATTTAAGACTCGAGTTTTATTCATTGTGAGAGAATTTAAGAAATCCATTTTATCTTTACTAAGTAGTTCTTTAAAATTACAAAAATACCTAAGGCATTCTTTATAATTACAAAAATAACTAAGATTCAAGAAAGGAAGATTAAATAAAATCCAAGTATGATCCCCAAAAAAGTTTAACTAACACCATTCCCACCTTTGAGATTTATGGAGCACCATTTACTTAAGATCAATGTGAATGAGGTTGTGAAGAAAATTGGAAATCAAGTCAGGCTTTATTCATCGATGAAAACATTTATAGGATAACTAGCTCATTGATAGAGAACACATGCACATGGAATTCAATCCTAGTTGGCCACTACATTTTCTTTCATTTAGATATCTGGTAGAAAATTATTGACTATAGGAATAAATCTGAATGAAAATATTGAGCATGGAATGAAAGCCAAGAGACATGTCTATAAGTGTGAAATTGCATGGAGAATAGATTTACTTGTATTTGAAAGAGGATGGATGCATTTATTCCTAGATACCCTAGGGAATTTAGTAAGAAAATGTATAAATTTGAAGAGGGGGAGGAAGAAATTATGAGATTGGAAAATACTGAAGAAGAAATTCATTGATACATTCTCCTTCTGCATGAAATACCATCAACTTGTGTTGATTATATTGTACCTAGATGAGTTGATTACAAAATAGAATGAAATATTAGATGTGAATTGAAATTTGGAGAACAAGCTTCAAAGAAGTTGACAAGGTGATCAAAAGTTACAAAGAGTTGGAAAAAAATATTAATTACCCTAGGCATCAAAGTTGTATAATGAAAAGTGAGTTCAATAGCAACGTTGACACTTGAAAAAAAGTGAAGGATTTTTTGAAGATTGATCTCCTAGTGGGGAGGTTTGATATGTCAACAAAGAATTTCTAAACCAACCTTGAGGAAGTGGCCAAGTTCTAAGGATAAATATTTGAGCTCAGAGGATTCAAGAAAATCCAAGTATGGGACTATTAAACAAAGGCATGAATGAAGGGACAACTAATAGGGGAATATTGACAAGAATAGAAGGGTCAATAGGTAATTATATGATGATGGAAAAGGTTACAATGGGAGGAGTGTCGATGACAAAAAAAATCAAGTGTCGACATTAATGAAAAGTTATCCATCAAATATGACATGGCTTTGGCCATTGATAACAATGAAGCCTCAATTATCAATAAGGGTGATATACATATGATCATGTATTATTTGAGATACTATGGATATTTGGAAGATATATTGGGTATATACATGAAATAAATGTTATCAAAATTGGACTGGTCATCAAACCAATCGATCCCAAAAATTGGAACATAAGGAAAATTGGAAACAAAACCTAACCATAAAATCGATTGACCAAAAAATACATAAAATATTCAAATTTTGAAAAAGTATATTGTAACACCCCAATTAGATTAATTAATAATTATAATCAAGTAATGTATTCAGGTCATTAATGTATTAAAGTTAATTAATTAATCGAAATCATTAATTTAATTAACTCAAGTAAATTGTTTAACTAATTAGAATTGATCATATTTTTTATTAATAGATTAAATTATATAACAATGAAGGAAATTATTATTGATTGTATTACATGTGATGGGAAATTTGGTAGGGATAAGGGTAGATAGGAATTTATGAGGGTTGGCGGGGGGGGAGGAAGTGAAGGTGGACAAGTTATGTAATATGGGGGGGTAAATTAGGAGGGGAATTTGGTCATTTGGAGGGATTCAAGAGAGAAGGGGTAGAAAATCTTGGAGAAATAAATTTGTTGGGAAATTCTAGTTTTCATATGAGTTGGTTGGTTGTTGGGATTTGGGGCTCAGGGGCTAGGAAATTTGATTTCTTTGAAATAGGGAGACGAAGAGGCTTTGTTCCTAGCTGGATGGGAGGAAAAAATTTTAGTTTGTAGGCAGGCATGCAATTCAAATAGTGAACTACAGACAACAGGAAAAAACAAGGGACGGACTTCTTCTTAAAAAGGTTTTTTTTTTCTAATTTACTATTTTTATGTAAATGAAAGTTAAAGATATATATTTGTATATTGGAAATGTGTTAGGTGACTACATGAACTATGTAAATTTAGATTTTGAGATTTAACTGTTTAATTTCTAGAACAAAAACATAAAACAGATTTACTATAATGCAAACTTAAACATAAATTAGATGCCATGAAACATAATTTCAAAATCACTTAGATTACCAATTTACTTTTAGTTATGAAACCCTAGGTAGGGACATTAAATTTGGTATTAAAGCCTGATTTCAAAACTGAAACCTAGGGCTTAACCACTCTCTTATGGCTTGAAATTATAAATAACCCCCCAAAAAAATCCTAGACATATAGCCCTTAAACAATCAAAATTAACCCGCAAAGATCCAACCCAAAATTGGAAATAGTCCAAAACTGGAAATCACTCTAACCCATATAACCCCTAATCACTAACTATAAACACATGACTCCTATGATTCCTATAACATCAAACCCATATTTCCAATAATCCATAACATCACCCTAACCCTTATAACCATCAATCCTTATATCCATATCATTTTTAACACCTAATCCTTATAACTCATAATTACAAAAATTTATAGTGCCTAGTCCATGTAACCTTTATATAAAACCCTATAATATCACCTCTAATGTATCTTCCCTAACTAGTATAGGACATATGTCCTATAATCCATAAACCCTATAACATCTAACCCTTAACTTATAAACAATGTTCCATATAATTAGAATTACATTTACACCTTAGAACCCATATCATACCTAACCCCTATAATATCTTACCTTTATCACCCATAATGTATAATCCATGTAACCTAACCCTATAACATCTAACACTAAACTTCTATAACCATCTCATATTATTTAATCCTTCTACACTCTAATTGATACACTTAAAAATTTTAACCGTTATAACCCTATAACTTTTTGTTGCCTCAGGAAATGTGTCGCATTTTTTCCTCGTTTTTCATGTCACCTTTATTTTCATGTCCATTGTTGGGAGGTTTTTCGACACATGGTTTTTACCTATGGTTTTATATTTATGGTTAAGTAATTAGGGTTTTTGACTAATCCAAGTCATTGGGTTATGGTTTTGGATGTCGTTGGCTCCTATATGTATATTGTATTCTAAACAATGTATCACAATGAATGAATATAGACTATGTTGGTTTTCATGGTTTGGGTTTCCAGGGGAAAAATATCTTTGTAATGTATGTATTTTCCATTGTGTCTTTTTTGTTCTTTTATTGAAAATTTGTTTGCATTAAAATATTGTACAAGTTTAAAATCTACATTTGGTATCAGAGCTTTGTTGGCTTCAGGGGGATGCCTTTGTGGTCAAGGGTTTGGCTCAGGACTGTGATAAGACTTGTTATAATGGGAGATCTGCGGTATTGATTTTTTTAGGTGAGAATAAATGGAGAGAAGTTTGAAAATGGAGATTGAGAAGTTTAATGGGAAAAGTTTTGAGCTTTGGCATATCAATATGGAAGATCTGTTGATGGATAGAGATCAGTGGATCGCAGTGGATCCAGGTACTACACCTACATGAACTTCAACATATGACTGGAAAAAGTTGGATCGGAAGGCGAAGAGCACAATCTGAATGTGTCTCTCGGACTCAGTATTATTGAATGTGTCAGAGGAAGCTACAACCAAGGATTTATGGGATAAGTTGGGGAACTTGTATCAATCTAAGTCCCTAGTAAATAAACTATTCTTGAGAAAGAAGTTGTATAACCTAAGGATGAGAGATGGAGACTCAGTGACAGAGCATTTTAACTCCTTCAATATTGTGGTAAGTCAGTTAGTATATGTTGAGATTAAAATTTCAGATGAAGATAAGTGTGTCAGTTTAGTGTGCTCTTTACCAGACTCGGGGGATAGTCTGGTTGTGGCCATAGGTAGTAATACAACTGCCTTGAATTTTGATGAAGTGGTCTCATCCTTATTGTCAGAAGAGATGAGGCGAAATAACATGGAAGGATAGAGCACATATGCATTATTTGCAAGAGGATGCTCCTAGGAAAGAAATAGATCTAAGTCCTCAAGTGGGAGATCTAAGTCTAATGGTAGATCTAAATCTCCTGGAAAGTTTGTAAATGTATGTTGGAGATGTGGAAAAGAAGGGCACTACAAGAAGCAATGTAGATCCAAAGTTGATAAAAATAAGGGATCTGGAGAATCTCCTTCTACAGAAGAAATACCTCCAAGCAAGAAGGATGGAATGTGTATCTTGGCTTCTTCAAGCACACATTCATATCATAAGGCATGGTTGGTTGAATCAGGTGCATCCTTTCATATGACTCCCCATAGGGAGTGGTTCTGTGAATATGAAAGGTATGATGGAGGTAATGTTTTCCTAGGTGATGAATCAGAAACTAGAATCATGGGTCGAGGAAAATTCAAGTTGAGGTTGATAGATGGAAGGATTAGAACACTACTTGGTGTTCTACACATCCTAGGATTGGACAAGAATTTTATTTTTGTAATCAAAATTGACGATGCATGGGTAAAAACAATATTTGAAAAGGAAACCTATAGGATGGTTCGAGGAGCAATGGTGTTGCTGAAAGGAGTTCGGTTTGGAACTCTGTATAAGCTTCAAGGAAGAACTATTAGTGATGGGTGTAATAGTTCCATTGTTCTTGATATTGGAGTTGAAGAAGAAAGAACTGTTATAGTCTCTGGATAAAAGGTTATGTTGTGGCATCAAAGACTATGGCATATTAGAGAGAAGGGTCTTCGACTACTACATGGTAAAGGTATGGTTAAAGGTATGTCTAACTGCTCTCTAGATTTTGATTTGTGTGAAGATTGTGCTTATGGGAAGAAGAATCAGGTAAGATTCCCCTCTATTACAACAAGAGCAGAAGGAATTTTATAGCTAGTTCACAGTGATGTGTTTGGACCTATGTCAGTTCCATCATTGGGAAAATATGTGTATTATGTCTCATTTATAGCTGACTTCTCGAGGAATACATGGATATATTTCCTCAGGAATAAATATGAAGTCTTTGACAGGTTTAAAGAGTTTAAGGCTCTTGTTGATAATCAAACTGAGAAAATCATTAAGGTGCAGAGGATAGATAATGGCAGAGAGTTCTGTAGGAATGAATTTGAAGAATTATGTAAGAAGTGTGGTATAGAAAGGTAGAAGACTAATCCATATACACCTCAATAGAATGTAGTTGAAAAAAGGATGAACGGGACGCTGATCGAAAAAGCAAGGTGCATGCTCAGTGGTGCCATGTTAGGGAAAGAATTATGGGAAGAGGCAGTGGGTATTGCATGTTACATTATCAACATATCACCCTCATCAGTGCTAGATGACAATACTCCACAACAGGTATGGACTGGTAACAAACCTTCTCTCACACATTTCAAGGTATTTTTTATGAGGCCTATGTTCATGTTCCAATGGAAAATGAGAGTAAGATAGATAAGAACGATGAAAAGTGTATCTTTATTGGGTATAAATATGGTCTCAAAGGTTATAATATTTGGAACCCATAAACTAATGAGGTTGTGTATAGCCGAGATGTGGTATTTAGAGAAATGAAGGATGTTGTTAAACAAGAAGTCCTACCAAGTAAGGAAGAACTAGAGAAAATAGAGTTTGATTTAAAGGATGATGAATCAGACTCTACAGAAGAACATGAATCAGAAGAATAAGATCCTCATACTCCAGTATTGAGGAGATCGGTTTGAGAAAGAAGGCTACCGGAAAGGTATAATCCATCTGATTTCCATTCAAATTTTTATTTTTCTATTACTGATGATGATCCTAGAACTGTCAGGGAGGCAGTGGATTCAGAGGATGGAAAAATATGGAAAAAGGCCATGGATGAGGAAATGGCAACCTTGGATAAGAATAGGCTTGGGATCTAGTGGAGTTGTCGACAGGAAGAAATCCCATTGGAAGCAAATGGGTATTTAAAAATAAGTTGAATGCATAAGGAAAAGTGGAGAAATACAAAGCTTGGTTAGTATTAAAGGGTTATTCCTAGGTTGAGGGAATTGATTTTGGTGATATTTTTTCTCCTGTTGCCAAGTTAAATTGTATAATATTTATGTTATATGTTGTTGTTGCATTTGATTTTTAAGTAGAACATATGGATGTGAAGACAACATTCCTTTTGTCTCGGGAAACGTGTCACATGTTTTGCCTCATTTTTTGTGTCACCTAGATTTTCATGTCCATTGTTGGGCAGTTTTTCAGCACATGGTTTTTGCCGATGGTTTTCTATTTCTGGTTAAATAATTAGGGTTGTTGACTAATCCAGGTCATTGGGTTGGGTTTCTGGATGTCACTGGCTTCTATATGTATATTTTATTGTAAACAATATATCACAATGAATGAATATAGAATATGTTGGTTTTCCCAATTTGGGTTTCCAGGGGAAAAATATATGTGTAATGTGTGTATTTTCCATTGTATCTTTTATGTTCTTTTATTGAAAATTTGTTTGCAGTAAAATATTGTACAAGGTTAAAATCTACAATTTATCCCAGTAATGACAGTAGATCCAAAAATGGATGGGTCTCCTATTCAAAATAGTGTGAATTCTAATTGGGATTTCATACTAGAGATTACCCCTATCTGTTGAAGGGAATTTTTCCCATGTCAACACACTAATTAAGGGTTGAGGATGTAAAAAACCTAACCCTGGATGACTATCATGCTATATTAAATACTAGACCGATAGGAAGAGAAAGGGGTTCCATTCTTTAACATTGTACTTGTTCCATAGTTGAGTAGAGCATATATGAGTAGAATTTGAGAGCATAACAAAGGAGGAGGAAGATTCTATAGCATCCATCCAATCCATAGTGTCAAAGAAATATCCATACTGAGTGTCCCTTTCTTTGTATTTGCAGTTTCATAACTGAAGAAAAAGAGAGATGAGCATAAGCCTCATCTTCTAGCTATGTTTTCTCTCATATCAAGTTTCCCAAGTGTTGGATTACTGAGAGGGGGGGTGAATCAATAATAGAGCAATGATCCTTTTTAACCACAAAATGAAATTTTTATATCAATGTAGCATTATCATCCAATAGTTGCACAGTAAATAAACAATGAACAAATGAGAAATCATACACATACACAATACACCAGTGTTTTTACATGGAAACCCAAAGCGGGAGAAAACCACAGTCCACAGAATGTGTATTCTTATATGTATTTAAGAATTACATTTATTGGAAGCACAAAATTCCTTTGTTTTCCAGCTGCAAATGGAAGGAGGCTCCAACCCCCTAATTTCTCAAGCTACAACCTAAAGGAAGCTCCAACTCCCCATTCTCTAGCTACAACCAGAAGGAGGCTACAACCCCCTAGTTTCTCAAGCTACAACCTGAAGGAAGCTCCAACTCCCCAATTCTTTGGATACAACCAAAAGGAGGCTACAACCCCCTATGTTCTCCGGCTACAACCGGAAGGTGGCTAGAACCACTTTTCCTTGCCCCGTCCAACCACTATGACATAGAAGTAGAATTATGGAACCACTGTCACACTATCACTATGGGATATATTGTTGTAAACATGTACCAATCAACCTGTAATCAACCTGTAACAACCTGTACCAATAACCTGTGCCAACATGTACCATACATCAACCTGTACCTCAACATGTACCATAAACAAATGCATCAACCATGCATCAAACCTGTACAACTAAGATGTCACAATAACCTGTCCAAACAACCTGTAATCAACTTGTACCATAAACAAGTGCATCAACCATGCACCAACCTATACCTCAACATGTACCATCAATGAGTGCATCAACCATGCACCAAATATATACCAATCATGAATCAAATACACATAAACTATGACTCATCAATATGTACCAACATCATCAACTATACACCTCATGTATGTGTCAACTCATCAACTACTTGTCTCAACCATGTACCCAACATGTACCTCAACCAAAATCCCTCATCAATTTCATCATCCAAATATGATTTGTAAATTTTTAATAGACCTGGTGTATATGATCACATACCTGCAAACCTTCCTTAACTTTAACAACAAGAGACTAGCATTTTCATCAAACTTTAATTTAGTCTCACATGACTAATTTTGGATTATTCAACAACCCTAACTTGAAATAATCATAACTATGTACATGTATTGAATAAAGATTCGAAAATAGTACACAATTTTCTTTAGTGTATTTTATGCAATTCCTCCAAGTTTCACTACTTGGAACCTCTCAGAAAAGGAGTTATAGCAAAAATGACATACCTTGTTGAATTCTGGCTTATTCTAGAGAACGAACTTGTAGAGCGTGCCCCACACGGAATATTTGTTGTATGGATCTGAAGATTTTACAAAGAATACTAAAGACTGTATTCTAACCAATACATTTGGTCTTATTGAATTTGGATCTGTTATGAAGAATTTATGACATTTTTACCCGAAACACCTATTTTAGACTAGTTTCAGGACTAGCCACAAACCCTATTTTCCATGGAGTGTAAATCCAAAAATAAAACGACCCACAAGATGAAATTTTTATCACAGCTACTTGGATATGTTTCCTCAACAACCTCCCAATTTCACGGTCTGAATCATTCTAGAAAAAAAATTATTGTGAAAATGGTGAGATGACCTGTAAATAACATACCTTAGAAAGCATCATCAAAAGAATTTATCCTCCCTTGAATTTCAGCCTTATTTACTTCACCTTCCCTCTGAAATTTGTCTTAGATATCCTTTGGTTACCTCGGTCACTTGTAGATATTCAATATGCTCAAGTGTGATTAAAATGAGAGAGTCTTGCCTCTTATTTATACTTTCATGTAGCTTTCTCAAGGGGTTACATTTTAACCATCTTAACCCACTTTCTTTATTTTAGGGTTAACCCACTTCTAACCACTTGTCCACTTAGTAATTTATCCATTAACTTTATTATTTAAATAATTTCTTTTGTATCCACTTTGACTTATAGTACATTCATCACTTCACTTTATTATTTACCTTCTAAAATCTCTTACACCACTTTCCTTATTTTAGGGCTAACCCACTTCTAACCACTTGTCCACTTAGTAATTTCTCCATTAACTTTATTATTTAAATAATTTATTTTGTATCCACTTTGACTTATAGTACACTCATCACTTCACTTTATTATTTAAAT
>ML779334.1:2580041-2596388 GCA_009831015.1 Picea engelmannii
GAAATGGCATGACATGTACTATCCATCTAGAATATTCTTACCTTCAAATATATTAAAACGCATACCATTATACATCAAAAAAACTTGGGTCCATTACCCAAACCTTTGTGCTACTGGAATTTGCTACCAGACTTTCTTCAAGGGATGACATCAATGACAACGAACCCAACTAATCAAAACCAAGATATATCTTGTGATATATCTTGTGTTGATTTGTGTGGATGGTTTGCTCATTTTCTTGTTCTTTCATTTTCATATTTCAATTATTTTTATAAACTTGAGAAATAATCTAATGATAATAAATTTGAGATGCAAGAAAATAAACTTGCATAATAAAGGGTTTCAAAATATTGCAATATTTCTTATGACAAACTATTCCAATGGAATATATGCGGTAGTTTACATATCACTATCACTTGAATGGATACTACAAAATATTCTACTTCCTCTATTATTCTCTCAAATCCCACTCCTATATTATCTTCTCAACTATGGAACAAGTATAATGCTAAAAGAATGGAACCCCTTCTCTTCTCAACAACCCAATATATAACATAGCCTAATATCTATTTAGGGTTAGGGTTAGGGTTTTTCGCATGCCTCAACCCTGAGTTAATGTTAGGATTTTAGACCTTCTAGAATCTTATTGAAATTCCACACATGACTAAACCCACATGTGTGAGTAATGGGGGTTGACGTGGCATCCATGTGGTACCATGGTGGTCAACAACATAGGTCAACTTATGAGAGGAATAACTTTTTCATATGAACTTTGATTGAGGTGATTTCCAAATCGTGGGAAATATTTCGATGTGTAGAACAATGTCAAGAGGCTAGAGCTATGCTCACAAAGTTTTGACCCCAAAAAGTGTCATTTGATACCTCAAACTAGCTCTGGAAGGTTCCAAACCCCAAATATCCAAACTAGGACCTACCACTAAAATGGGCCCTGCAAGCCAATTCCTCCAAATGTTCCACCACAAAAGTACCAAGATAGATGAAATATTATATAATGCTCCATTATGGATAATTTAACATGATAGTGACGGTGCTTCTCAAGGTGCATTTGGTATTGATATCAAGGATGGAAAATTCAACATACTTATTACAGGTGTAGACTCTCCAAAAAAGTAGTTTTGGGGAGAATTATCTCGACAGATCTTGGATATTCACATTTTTTCTGCGATAGAGATGATGGATACTCCAGCATCTCCTCTTTGGTTGATATTAGTCTCTTCAGATTTGTACCCTTTCAACTTATCATTGGGCTGGGTCAATTTGTAAGGGAAATGGTAAGAATATACAAACTTCTTAAATGGTCAACTCCCCACCCACCTCTTGCACCAAGAGCTCCAAGTGGAAAAAGAGCAAATAATCTCCTTTTCCATCTTTTGACGTCATCATCTTTATGGTAGGTTCTCAAATCATTTTTTTCTTAGAAATTGTAATGGGGTTTTTCCCCTCTTAGGTCTTGTTAGAACCTGTATGGATAGGATCTTCGGGATTTTAATATCGAGAGGGTTTTATACCCTCTAGAAGCTTCCTAGACCTTTCTCTCTATCAAAGTTTTGTGATTATATGAATTTTTAGTTCATAAGTTTTTTTTTCAATGTGATTAAATAACATTCTTTGTTGAGTAATAAAATGATTTTTTCCACAACAAAACTCTCACACTCTCTCTCTCTCTTTACACACATAAGTGTTATAGGAAGACATACATGAAATAATAAATATCTTCCCCACCTAAATTGAGTTATAAAACACTTTACTACTCTTAATGCAAATATTTAGCATATACAACCTTATCCATGGGGAGGACTCCACCTTTGCCTATGATTGTGGTTAATACTTCTTTCAATAATTGTGGTAGAGCACATTACTTCTCTTGCAATAATTATTTAGTGTACACATCCTCATTCATGGGGACAACTCCACCCATGCTTAATGATTATGTGGTTAATGTTTTTTCAAGAATTGTTGTAGTTTTCTTTTGGGAAGTCTTATCTATGGTTAATGCCATTTGAATCTTTGGAATTTTAAATGTGTGTATGTGAAAATCTTTTTATTGGTCTATAATAATTTCCTACATACTGTAATTATGACAGGTAAGTGTTTTGTACAATTTGTTTCATGGTTCTATCACTATTCATCATGATTTTGAGTAGGATATAGGTCAATTATGACATTTTCGAGGGGTGGATAACCATTAAATCCACATGTTCCCAATGTTGAAATTTTACATTCAATTTGCATGTTTTTGCTTATTTTGAAAATTTTTTATGTGTGAGTTTGGAGAAGAAATAATCAACATTGAGGTGGAATAAAATTGTCAACCCATAAATTTTACACTTTAGACAACTATTTATCTATCATTTTCTCCTTATACAGATACCCCTATAACTAAACTTATTAAAATTAGAAAACTTTAAAATATTGGGATCTATATAGTAACTATAAAAATGATTGTTTAAATTTCAAGGGTGTATTTTGTTCCATTGCACTACCTATGAAAAAAAGAAAAAGCAAAGTGTATATAATGTGTGGGTGAATAATTTTTGACATGCAAAATTCAAATATAAGAAAAACAAATTCTAAATAATTTTCAATGAATTTATTTCTTATTAAAAATGCAACTAATTTTGAAATAAGAAAATCTCTTCTAAATAAATTTTTAATTTTTTTTTTTAAATAATAAACATCACATAACTTTATACACTTTTCTAACTTTTAAATATTAAAAAATTCTACCACTGTATGACTTATATGATGTAATGTAGATCTATGTTGATTATTAAGTAAAACATTTTAATATTTGTGGATGATACAATATAAACTCCTCATATAGATAAACCAACACATGCCTAATTCTTACATGGATTGTATGCCTCTTTTCTAGTGAAATAAATAACTTATTGCATGTGCAATTAATGCATCACATATAATCTTTTGCAATCTTAACAAGACGATATGCAGAGCAGCAAGTCCCTGCCTTTGGGGGAACTGTTGTCATTGCTCGAGTGCTTGAACGTTACAAAGTGGAAGGATTAGAAGTTACATTGTAGAGAAAACTTCAGCTGGTAGAAGTTACATTGTTAATTGTGTCTTCATGGTAGGATGTGTCAAAATTTCACTACCAGTTTATATTGAACCAATTTATGACGTTGATTACCAAGTTAGTTTTCATTTATGATCCAGTGAAAGGCACATACATCACTTTGTATACCAGCATTACTTCTTCCAGGCCAACAACCAGATTCAGAGACATAGGAAATTCGATAGCTTGTCATATATCATGTTCTAGCCGCCCATCGTACAGATCTGGTTCCATCATATAAATATCAAGAAGTAGACCTATCTAATTGACCCAAGTGCACTTGTTGAACCAATTGATTGAGTTTACTCAATAGTTGGGATTGCATATGTTGATCCATAAGCATCTAAGTAATCAACAAAGTAAGCATATAAGCCAGGAGAAAGAGCATATCTAGGCAAGGGCTTTCATTCTGCCAACTATACTGCGAGCAGTTGCCTCCCTTAGGTCTCTGATTTCTTGAGGAGTCTCGGGTATGGTAAGAAGTTCCAGATCTGCGATGCACTGCTGAAGCTTATGGATTACTTCTTCGAGTTGCGCCACCTATTGTGGGACTCGTTCCTCAGTTTTCACTTATATGACTGCCACAGAGAAAAGTGCGTTGTGAACCCTTTCCCGTACTTCGAGTTGCTCTGCGAGAAATTGTTCCTTGTTTTTATGTAGCGTTGCTTTCTCTTCATCCCATTTTGCTTGTAGAACGAGCTTTTCCTTTTCTGCATTACTTCTGTGGTCCTCAAGTTCTTTCTGTACTTGCGCTAAAGCCTAGGTGGCTTGTGTTGTCTCTTCTTGAGCTCGTCGCAGCTAAGCTTCGACTGTATCAGCAATCTGATGTAGTTGGGCTAGCTCATCACCTAATTCTGGTGTTCTTGATGGCAGGGGCGTAGTGGAAACTGTGTGGCTAGACTGTATTTGTTGTTGTACTCCTTGAAGCTCATCCCTGATGCGACTGAACACTTCCTCCTGCTTGGCTTCCTACTTGGCCTCCTTCTTTCTGCTATCTCTAGTGAAGTATCATTCAAGGAAACGATTATGAAGTCGAAGTCATCCGGAGTGAGAACAGTCTCAAACTTGGTTCTGGTTTCCTTAGCTTTCTTCCTGGACGAAGGATTTGGTGGGGTAACCTTACTTTTCTTGGATGGATCCTCCTCCTTTCTAGGCGGTGTAACTTTGCCTTTATTTTTCTTGACCTCTGTGTTACCTGGCTCTCCACCATCACATCCCTGCGCAGGTGAGATCAAAATGGTATTCGCAGAAGTACTGTTGACATCTTGAACTTATTCATCTTTCTTAGTCTTGCTTGGTCCAGAGGTATCATGCACAAGTTCTGGACTGTCTATATCAAAAATCTCTGTGGGGTCTGCTGAGATGAGGAGGTTTGTCGACCACTCCTTGGTGATTTCTTCCAAGTCTTCTTCTGTTAACTTATAGTAGAACTATAACTGCTACTTGTGCTCGTCGGCACACGATGTGATGTATATAAAGTGCATGTCTGCATTGAACTTCATCAGGGGCCGAAAACTGTAGAGGGTGTTCGGAGTGATGCGTGGTGTAGACTGGATTGCGATCTTCAATTGATTGTAGTAGGCGTGGAAGACGGCATTGGATTTCCACTACTTGTTCATATCACTCGAGTACCACAAGGTATTGAACTTCGCAGCTAAAGTCTCAAAGGGATCGATGTTCAGGAAGGTTGCACCTTCCGACATCTCCCATGCAATGAAAGATATCACTATGAGAAGCCAGCTGAAGTGGAACTCATATCCTTGGTCTTATGCTCCTCTACAATCAAGCTCTAGTTAGTTCACAACATACTGCACCCATATCATCTGTAGTCCTTCTGCGCACTTCCCGGTGAGGTCAACAACGAAGACAGTTACTTGGGTGGGCTGGTTCTTGCGAACTAGCTTGCCTGCAATCATCTGACATGCGAGGCACACTACGTCGCTCTAGATAGAGGCTACCTTGTAACCTCGCGTACCCTTCTCTACATCTCCATAAGTTTCTTTAATTTGTTGGACTAATGCTCGGTCTGAGGTCTTTCCAGGGTAAAACTCTTGTGGGTCAGGGCCCTGGATGCTCATCCCTGTGATCCGATTGATCAAGATCGGATCGACAGTGATGCGAAGGTTCAACCATAAGTAACCTCCATGGTAGCAGGACAACGACAATTTCACACATGCGTTTACTTCCTAGTGTCGGCCGAAGTGTGGGATCTTCATCACATTAAGCAGTGTGGATTGCATGAGGTTCTGGGTCCATGGTTGCGGGATAATATTTGAATTATTTCCTTTGATCCTGGTCAAGTACTTATGCGGGGGCCAACATGTTGTAAGCTTTCCGGTCTCCAAGGTTGAAGTCACTAAATTTCAGTGATGTGAGCTTATCCTAGTTAGCGCGAACTGCACGCACCCCTTTCGGAAGGTACACAGTGATCACATCATATTCAAACTCTCAAGGTACACTGTCATTGTTGATGGCATCGCTCAGAGGGGGTAGATAGGCAAGTAGAATGCTTGGAATCAGCTTGGCATTGGCGAGGTCACCTCTATGCTTAGTACGTTTCTCACTAGCTGGCCGGGATAGACCGGCGTGAGCAGTGGATGGAGAGGTTTCCAGTCCTCTCATGGATGATGTTTGTAATCCTATGGATAACCCTCACTCCAACATGACTCTCTCAGTTCTTAGCTCAAGGAGAACTTATTTTACAGATTCTTTGGTAGCGGTAAGCTCGTCGGACATACGTGATCGGGATAAAATAATCGAGTTCACGACAGTCTTAGACATTGCACTAGAGTGAACAACAAGAGCGTAATGAGCATTGTATGCAATTGCTAGTCTGTGGGCTTCAAATTCTCAGTTGGAAAAATTGTTCCTCATTCATGGCGCGACAAGATAAATAGGTAATCTTGGTAATGGTTTACTTGCAATGGTTATGAGCCTCATTAACTCTTCTTATGTCTGTTATGGCACTGTCCAATGGTCTGGTGGCGAACCATAATTTCTTTTCCAGCCATTCGGAACAGCAGTCGAATGGATATATCAGCTTCCAATGGCTATATTGCTTCGACATAGCAAAGTGGCATATGTCGTTGTTCTAATATCCTGGCGAAGCTCCAATTCTGTAAAGTTTCTTTTTGCAAGGTACCCTCTAGAACCTGTTGTAACTTCTCGATCTTGGCCTTCTTCTTACTTAGCTTCTTAGCCTTTTTCCCCATGAGCTTCGTCTCGGTGGTTGTTTTCCCATTCTGATTCTTATTTTCCTTGGGCATAGTCACTTTGCGTTGCTGAGATCCTTTCTTAGAATTCAGGTGTATCACTTCTTCTGGGGTAGAAATGTCAACCTTATGTATGTCTTCCGATGTTCCTGTAGCTTTGATATCTAGGCTTCTAGTGTCAAGTAGCTTCAATATGTTCTCCTGTTCTTCAATCAACTATGAAATCTTTTGGGTCATGAAATATTTTAACTCTTGTCTCTTCTATTCTAATACTTCTTCTTCTTCCTTCTTTCTAGCTTGATCTATATCAATCCAAGATTGTCCTAGTAACATGGTAAACAGGGCGTTGTCTTCAATGAATTTAATAATCTCAAAGTCTTCCTTTGTCGAAGTTCCATTGATTGTCATACGTATTTGAGTGAGATTTCCACATAACATCATCAATTTTCCTCTGAATAGTCCTATTCCTCCTAATGAAGGGATCATATCAGGCTTCCCTATAGATTCCCAAGTTTTTTCTGGCATAATGTTCACTTGTGTCTCTTCATCAAGGACAGAGTCAATGTCGAAGTCTCCTATTCTTTCTTCAATGCACTCTTTTTCTTTGAAAATATCTGATAGTCTAACATATTAGTGGTCATTCAGGGTCTCTTTCATTTGTATCAATACCTTCTCTGATTCTTGTTGGGGCTCTGCCTCTTTTGGATCTGCCTTAGGGTTTTCCTGATTCAGATTCATTTCTTCTAGCCTAGTGATCATTCTAGGGAAATCCAATACCTCATGGTCCATAGCTTTGAAACAAAGACAACTAGATCCTCTGTCAGGGAATTCCTTAGCAAGATGTCCAGGTCTTCTGCAACTGTAACAGAGGGTCACTCCTATCCTTCTTTTAAACGATCCCCAACTTCTTTTATACTGCACACTAAGATCATGGTAGCTAATCTGCAAAAAATTCTTTCTAGGATCCTGCATCCATTTGTTAGTTCAAACATTTTTTCTATGCATAGGTATAACATATCTATCATTATTCTTATCAGGTCTACTCACATCAAACCTTTTTTCATCTATCAGTGCCCCAGTTTTCAAACTAGGATAAAATCTATTAAACATACCTAGATCTATACCTTAGAAACAAAAAATTTCACTTATCTTACTTCTATAGAGCACAAAGCCTCCAGATCTAAAACTTTTAACTACTCTTACCTTTATCAGAGCACTGAGCTTACAGATCTTAACTCTTTTCTATAGATCTGAGCTCTTTTCTTCAGAAACTTCCACTTTTACTTTTCTTAGAGCACAAAGCATTCAGATCTTGCTTCTTTTCTTCAAATCTGGCCTTCTTTCTTTAGCACAGATATTTTCAGATCAAGTGGAATACTATGCACTAGGGCACAGAGCTTCCACAGTTTCAGGACGAATCTTTGCACAAATCTTCTTCTTTCTCAATTCCCAGCAATCACAGTTTCAAGTTCGGGCAACAGAACCATTTGTTGGCACAAGGGCAGACCCAGGGTTCAACGCTACAACAGTGCACCAACAAAACCCTAACTACCGGCCCTTTCAGCAACACTTGCGAAGCATATGAGGTCTCACCCGAGGTAGAGGTAGGGGTGGTTGTAGGACTCAAGTGTCTGCAACCTTAGCTGGGACACAGATCTATGATTCCTTACTTAATATAGCACTCAACACTACTGGATATTTATTATGCAATCAATGACTACTTCACAGATACAACAGAGCTTTGCAACATTCACAATGAACTAGATTGTTTGATCACTTATCATCCACAGAGTGTTCAGATCTAATAGGTTAAGCACTTAGCATATACATGTGAATCAGACCTAACATTCTACACATCATAAGCACTAAGCATAAACATATATAACATATCTATCTACTCATCTCAAAGCACTTAGCAAATAATCACATCAATGCATCAGAACAAGGCACAAAGTAGACAACACAGGATTTACGGGGTTCACCCCCACCCTGGGGATACGTCCACCAACTCTTCTTCTTTATTATCGTCGACCAATCGGTTACAAGCACAGAGTCGTAGAAACCCTTACTTCGCACAGGACAGAAGATCTGCGTAGCTCGCTAGATCTTTTTTCCTTGCCTTTCAGCACAAAGCCTTTTATACCTTCACACAGGGGCTTGCACTAAGCTCTGCAAGTCTATATGGAATGCACAAAACTCTTGATCACACAGATCCCCCCTTGGAACTTAACCTATATCACATAGATACAATATTCTTCTCCATTAGACCTCTATTTATACATACAAAATGGACCTAAGCGTGGGTAAACCCACAAGTCGACATCCCTTTCCCATTACATATTCTCAAAACCCAAAAAGGGGCCCAAAAGTGGGCCCAAATTCTGTAATATCCACTTCGTTTGGTGCTCCATCTTCGACAGGTTGTCGAAGTCCCAAAAATGGTCAAATATGACCAAGTGTTCCCAAAACTTGGTCAAGGGCCAACAAGATGAGATATGAAAAAAGTGTGTTAACAAAAAATGTTAACAAACTAAGGCTATCTAGAGAGATAGCATTAGTTCACCTGAAAAGATCTATAGCTTAAATAAGTCATCATTTTCAAGTTTCTAACTAAATACTTTTCATATATTCTCCTTGTGCCTAGGGAAGATGCCAAATAAGACGTCAAAATGAAAAGTTAGGATAAAAATTCAAATCTGAATTGTGAAATTGTATAAATCTCTTCAAACTTTGATTAAAATTGTTAGGGTTGCATCAGTTTCAGTGCATAACTAATAAAATAGTTAAAAATTGTTTACTAATAGTCCCTACAACCCCAAGGGAAGGGACTAATAACACAAACCACAACACAATAAAACCACAAACCACACAATACAAACACAAACCACAAGGAGAAATTGAATAAAGATTATACCTTTAATGATTACACTTGAATTTTTACAATATATATATATATATATATATATATATATATATAGATAGATAGATAGATAGATAGATAGATAGATAGATAGATAGATAGATAGATAGATAGATAGATAGATATTACAAATATCTTTATTAGTCTCTGCCGAAGGCGTAGTGGGACTATAGCGATCGATAAATTGTTGACTTCATATTAGTTTGTCGTTTGACCACAAATATTTTCATAATATCTATTGTTGGAACTAGGGAACTAAAAACATTCGTTTTTATATAATAAAAAAAATCATATCTGTTGTGATCTGATTGGATATCAAATTGGAGGTCTCATTGCCGAATTCGCTATTCTCAATGTTTGATATGTTAGCATATCCAAAAAAAATTGATCATATACGGTATTTCTGAGTTGTTGTTTTTTTCTTGAAATGTTTGGATATCCAAAGTTTTGAAGATAGATAGTCAGGTTTTTATAAGTTGACTTCATATAAGTTTGTCCTTTGAATAAATAAAAAAAATTTACATAGGCTTTACTGTTCGAACTATTGTTACTAACATTTTTTTATTATTGTTATAAAATAATAAAATAAATGTTTTTTTGCACGTAAGAGATATTCCACAATGCGTTCTTTCTTAAATGTTTACAGAGCAGTTCTGACAGACTTATATGCAAACTTAAATGTTTACTTAACAGGCATGTTACAATACATTTTCTTGCGTTATTTTTATATGCAATGTTCTCTACAATCAATGTCGGCAATATTGTTCTTCAACGGAATTGTTGGTTCACTAGTTCATGCTTGCATCTTTCATGTTCACTGATTTCTTATTTTCCTGTTGCTATTGTTCTTGTTTTCCTGTTGGTCTTGTTGCAGTTCGCACGCTTAGGGTTTTGCAATCGTGATTGGAACTACCCTTCTATCGTTCCCCATTAACGGATGGGTTTGGGTGCCGTGTTTAGCTTCGCTTTCTATTTCCAGTTTGCAGGTGGTAAATTTGACTATTGGGGATGCCTGAGTCGAAATCATCTTGAAGAACATCTTTGTATGTGAGGAGAAATCACGATTTCCTTTTGCAATGTGTCACTGTGGTTGTGATGGAGGTAGGTTCTGTGTCAAACATTGGCCTTCTATCGTTCTTCGTTGATGAGCGGGTTTGGGTGTCATGATTAGCTTCACTTTCTATCTGCAGTTTGAAGATGGGAAATTTGACTGCTGGGGATGCCTGGGTCGAAATCCTCTTGCATAACATCTTTGTATGTGAGAAGAAAATACGTTTCTCTTTTCCTATGCGTCGTTGTGGCTCTGATGGAGATAGTTTTTGGGTCGAACATTGGTGATCAGGAATGAGACAAAGACAACATTACAGTCCTGCTTCTATGGTCGTAGTAATTGCATACAAATATGGACTCCAAGAGCAATTTTATGGCTCCCAGTATTGAAAAATACCAACCGGGAAAACCACACTTTTCTTAGTTGCTTGCACAAATGCATGCCTTTGGACGATCGTGCTAGCTTTGAATTTTACCTACCAGGTCTCACATCCTAGAATATTTGGTTAACAGATGTGTTACAGTACATTTTTCTCTGAGTTTTTTGATACAATCTTGTGTGCAGTGAATTTCTTGGTCAGTTGGTTGGTGCTTTCTTCTTGGTTCGTTGGATGTTTCTTTTTGTCGTTTGATTCAACTTTGCAGTGTTCAGGTCCTACGGCTATAGTTGGTCCTTTTAGTTCTTCTTAACTGGGTTGTTATTTGTTGGTTGCTCTTGTTTTCTTAAAATTTGAAATGTTTGGGTGTTGCATCTGCAGTTGCATCTGTTGTTACATGGTTTCACAGTTGGCTCCCCAGAAAATACTATTAAGATGGATGTAAATTACATCTCTTATGGCCTGAACCAAATTTTGTCGAGTTCCAACTATATTTCATAGCTGGCAATGTTTTTCCCATTGTTAATGTCTTTCTATGGGTTCATAGTTATAAGAGTAGGTGTTGATGTGTGAGCGATAAAGTTATTCTCTCCCTTTCTTTTTCCTCTTGTAAGCTTTCTCATTTTTTCCTTCTGTTCTTTCCATCTATTATGCATTTATGGTTCTATGGTTTGCAACATTTCTATGGTCGCGGGTTCCTGGGGTGACCAGTTGAAAAATCGTCATCTTCATCTATATGTTCACATCACAAGTCCGTCAAACCAGCGTTCGTTTTCATATTTATCCAATTTCTTCTAGACTTTCTCGTTTTTTCCTTTTGTTCTTACCCTCTGTTGTGCATTTTCTGGTTCTATACTTTGTCACATTTATGTGCTCGTGGGTTCCTGATATGGAGAACTGTAAAATCGTCATCTCCATCTATATATTCACATTGCAAGTCCGACTGACCGCCATTCTTTTTCATACTTGGCCAATTTTATGAAAGCGGTTCGTGGATAGGTGCTATCGAACTCTGGTAACCCGTGTTTGGGGTATGCATATTGCACCCAAAAATTTTGTGCTCTACAATTCGACCTCGAACTCGCAACCCTGCCTCTACCTACAATGACTCTGTTTGTTTGACCTGCCTTTCCATACTTAGTCGAGTCTTCAAAGTTTCATGGGTTCACACGTTCCCAGGTTCATAAAAGTTTAAAATCATTTTTCCTATCCTCTCCATCCCCGCCACCTTCTGTCCTTCCCAATGCACATTAATTATGCTTTTAAAAGTGACAACCGACCAGACAGGTTCGAAAAGATTGGCTTTAATAAGCGGAAATCTCGAGGACACCTCCCATTAAAATGCATAAACAAGTGAATAGTATGGGATCCTATAATTTATTTTGAGTGCATTTTGAATTTGCCAAAAATGTTGGCTATTTTAGCTTTTTAAAGGTATCATCATAGTAATAGTGCAATCTTGTACTACCATGCTTCCATCCACGAACGTGTCATCCATAGAGGTATTGATTTCATGTCACCCTTTAATATTGTGCATATGTTACAGATTGTCATATTTGAGAATCTGCTTGGATATGGGAATGTTAATACGTGTTATTAGTGACTATTCAGTGTACATATTCAAAAAGATTAGCATTAATAAGCGAAAAGATCGAGGGAATCTTCCATTAAGATGAATTAAACCAAAATCTATGGAAGATTATACTGTCATCCTCCAACGTTGATTTTAAATACTTATTCCCATTTCTCTCTATCATCAAAGAGTTGGGCTTTAAGGTGCCTTTGTTGTAATGTTCCTAGTCATGAACATGCAAGACAACTTAGAGATCCCATTGAAGCCCAATTGAAAGATGAGAGAATGGTTTTATGTGACATCAATTTTGAGTGAAAAAAAACTCTATTAGCCAACAGAAACTCAGACAGGAAAAAAAACAATATTCTTCAGATTAGTGTTCTCCATGTGTTCAATGCTTTGGTTGGTTGAAAAGCCTGCCCAGAGATTTGTTTGTTAATATTCTTTGTTTTCTTGTTGGGAGTTGGAAGGGATTTTTAGTTCTCCTACAAAATGTTCCTTCATTGAAGTATATAGTTTCTTCCAACAACACAGATTTGGCAAGTGTATCAAATTTTGCAGAGCACACAATAATTTGTCTTTCGTTAGAGGATTTGCACTTACCGTTGCTTGTAAAATGGTCTGTAATATTCGGAAATGAAGCCAACTATTACTTAATTCACGAATATACTTAGAAGGAAATTATACACTTGGATCGTCGCGAGTATGGGAAACTGTATGGGTGGTTAAAATGACATCCTAAAATTACAAAAGTTTCTATTTCAAAGTTTGTTGAGCTACTTCTGGGTGTGGAAACAGACTTCACAGAAAGCCATATTCTTTGTCAAAGTTTGTTCGTTGTCCTCTAGATGTAGTTATAGACTCCACATACAATCAAATTTCTATCGCTACTGCACATTTTGTTTTTTTACTATTCATGTGCATATGATTTCATCTTGGGTAGTGTTAACCCCAAGCGTCCAAACTGAAACAAGGGACTGGACATTAAAACAGTTCATTTTTTTTCGCATGTCCATGTATCTCGGTTAAGCTATTTTGTTCCGCGACTTCTTACACTTGACATTAGTATCAGTAGTGATCGAAATTGGATTGTATGTCGAATATGTTACTCCATCCAGAGTTCGTTCAACACTCTTTGACATAGAAACTTCATGCCTGTCAATTCTGTTACAGATTTGGCATAAAACATTCTGTAATTTTAGAATGTTGATTCAAACGTGCATACATTTTATCAATTTCAAATGTGCATACAGTTTCGTGGGTATCCAATTTTATACTTTCCTTCTAAGTGTATTTGAGCATGGAGTAATATTTGGCGTCACTTTCGAACATTCCTGACCAATTTTTGTGGGACGCCATGTCTGCCACCCCTATGACGAGCGATATATTATGATGTGATCTGCAACATTCAATACACTTGCCAAATTTGTCCTGCTAGAAGAAGCTATGTACTTCAACAAAGATACAATTTGCAGCTTCCTTAGACATCCCTTCCAATTTACAGTAATAAAACAAAGAAGTTCAACATGCAAATCTGCAAGCAGGCTTTTCAACCAAATGGATGATCAAATGCAGGGAGAATAGTAGTCAAAAACATACTTGAATTTCCTTTTTGTCTCGGCTTTTTTTTCCTAACAGGATTTGTTTCCCCCAAAGATGACGTCATATAAAACCACTCCCTCATCTTTGAATTGGGCATGAATTGCATTTCTAAGTTGTCTTTGATGTCAATGATCATAAACATTACAAAGCACCTTAAACCCCAAGATTTCAACGACAGAGGGAAATTAACACTTAGCAAAGTATGGAATGTTCAATAACCAACCAATGCAGGCAGGCCATATCTACAAGAGACAAGCTATTCAAAAATTTGGGATAGATCTAGTTGGAAGAAACAATGAAGTCCATGACCCGGAATTGATATTTGTCTCGTTGTTTTTTATGAATCAAGCATTTCGTCGTCAAGTTGAAATCTATAATAGACTGTCCACAAGCTCCATTATTGTACATATTTTTTTTTTTTGGTCGGTGGCAGGCCAAATCGCAGTCATTGTAACAAATAATCTCAGTTGTATTTTGTAACCCAGCTTATTTGAATATACAATATTTGCGGGTTTTTTTATGGTGTTTTCCAATCTCTGGTATTTTTTTTTATTTTTTTTTGTACCTTTTTTTGTGCATGTGTCGTTAAACATGGATGACAAGCTTTTGTTTTTGTTGCCCAACACTTCGATTTAAATAAATGCTACTATGTTTGTTCCTTACATTTTACATGGAAGAATAATTTGTCATGGGCCATACTTATGTGGCACCTGCCCTATACTTAGAGAAAGAAATGGAAGGACCCATTCTGCTTTCATTCTTCAGGGTCCCGTAAATAGAATGAATTAATGACTATTACAAGGAAACTCAAGTGTTTACGTCATGTTCCCGTCCAATAATTTCCATATATTACAACTTCTTTTATTTGATAATATCCGTGCATATACAAAATTGTTGCGTCATATATATATATTCTTCTTTTTTTTCTTTCTATTGCTTATTGGTTTCAACGAAATTTGCAAACCAAATAGCATCCTACAAATTGGAAGATGTTTTACATTTGAACCACAAATAATCTACTAATATATATTAATATGAATACTATTGGAATAAATATAAAAACTCTCTTGGCCAGTACATAGCCAATTATCTGACCACCGGGTCTCGGGTTTGCGGTATCGAACACTTATTTCCCTTGTTTCGTCATATACATCTTGCAGCCAAAGAACTTCCATGATCTGTAATTTATGCTTTTACTAGTGAGAACTCAGTAGGCGTTCGAAAAGATTTGCATTAATAAACGAACAATGGATTTTCTTCTGTGAGATACTTATCCCTTTTTCCCTTTTCTTCTTCCCGTCTATTATCGTTTTCTGGTTATATACTTAGTCTCATTTCTAATATCACAGCCTCTAAGGTTTGTCGGGTTGACATATATTCATCTCCATCTATATGCTCACATGACGAATCCAATCGACCGTTGTGCCTTTCCATACTTACACAATTTTATGGTCGTGGTTGTCGGGTTGGCACTTTCAAACTATGTTGCTTTTTGTTTCGTGATATACATCTTGCACTCAAAATTTAGGTGATCTACAATTCCACCATGGACTCCACGAACTCGTAATATGTCTCAAAGTACTTCAAGTCCCTCCTAATATACATTAATTATGGTCTTACTAGTGACAATTGAACACACTGGTACGAAACAATTGGCATCTGGACCTCCGCCATATACAAATTGACTACCGGACTCCTACATCGTCTCGTCTTCCGTGTTACACATTATGCATTTAGATGTTGTGACCGATACAATTTGACCATTGGGGTCAAGCATCTTCTGGGGAGACCTTCTGACCCTATTTTGGATCCTCGTGTTGGCGGATTCACGAAATCTCCAATTCCTGGTCACTGTTTCATGTTCTGCCCATCGTCGTACTTCTTTCCAAATATGCAACACCAAATTCTTAATATTAAAACGACATCATGCAACAACCGTAAAGATCGTCATTAATAAGAAAAAGTCTCGAGGACTAACCATCCCTATAGAACTTGTCCAGAAAGATGCAAAGACGATATTCCCAGGTAATGGCAGAGCTATTACAAATTTCAATATATTAGCGAATACAAGTCTGGGTCAGCGTTTCCCTATTCCTGTAACATCCCGCTCTGGCGCACTGAGAACAATTATTATTTGAGGACACTTGCTCGCAAGTGATCTGGACCCTTTTTGATGTTAGACCTATTATATTTGATTATGATGTGATTGACAGATGTCATGATGTGTCACTATTTGATGTAGACAGGTGTTATTGACTCAGTTGGATTGAGTGTGCAGGGTTTTTGACCTTGAGGATGCAGGGGCATCGGTAGAACCCCTTGGACTCCGGACTGAGTCAGGGAGTGTGCTTTTGGGTTGATATTTTTATTATGATTTTTTATTTGATTTGATGTTTTGATGTCGACATTTCTGACATGATTATTGGTGATGCAGGCTGACGATAGCTTGCCGACTTGACTCACATATGGAGTAAAGGGGCCACACACACGATTGCAGAGAGGTTGAGGGAGAGGGGTGG
>ML779334.1:2609310-2639028 GCA_009831015.1 Picea engelmannii
AAGAAGGGCCTTGAAAAAGTAGTAACCAGATTTCGAGGCTACCCCGCATGATCTGCCTTTATTTTGTTCTCGTACCTTTAGGTATTTTAGTTTCCTTATATAGTAATATTACTTAGTTTCCTTACCTAGGGACATTTTAGTTTGTATTAAATAATGTTATTTTAGTTCTATTGGTAATGTCATTTCAGTTCTTTAATTTATAACGCCTCCTTCCCACTTTTCCTTTAATTAATAGTGTCCTTATTTGGCCATCATCATTTGTTAGGATTAGGTAAGTTTGGTGTATATTTATATTAGGGCATTGTAATACCTTTACACCTAATAATAAATTATCATGATTACCATGGTGGGAGAAGGAATGGCCGTAGGTATCCAATTACAAAAGGAAACTCCCTTTGTAATAGGTTGTGGTTGAAATTATAGGAGTAAGGCAATTTAAAATATTGTCTTGAATGATGCTGAGCAAGGTCTTGTATTAATTAAAAGGTATTGGTAAGGAAAAAGGGTAATGTATCCATCATTATTGTAAGCTTGGGTGAAGTATGGTAATTTGGGTTAACTGCAACGATAGGTAGTAGCTTAATAGCAAATAGTAATATTCTTAATTGAATGTTAAATGTTGGTAGAATTAAAATGATGAGTAACATGGTAGTTGCAATATTAATATTATTTAATCGAATGTCAATGTTATATAATTAAAACGTTATGCGGCAGAATTGCAAGGATAAGTTATAGTTAATGCATTGGTAATATTTTTGGAAGGTTACTTTGATAGAATGGCAAGGATAAATCATTGTTTAAATCCATAGTAATATTATTAAGGGAATGTTAATGTTGATAGAATTGCAATGATAGGTAATGGTTTAATTGCAATAGGAAGATTAGTTGAAATGTTAATGTTGGTTTAAGTGACGATGTTAATTTGCGCTGCTATTATTTGTAAAGTTACTACAATATGTCCATAGTGTTTAGATTGCAATGTTATTGTTGGCTTAATTTAAATGTTTAAGATGATGTCTAATGTGATGTCAATGTTGTTTAAATGGAATACTAACGACGATGTTTAAATTGCACTGCTTTTATTTTGTGAGGTTATTACAATTATGGTAATAATTGGGAGGAAGGGCAAGTTATTAGGGAGGTTGAAAAGGTTCAAGGGTTTACCCTTAGGGCGTGATATTATTGCGCATTGTGGCAATTATTAGAAAAATGCAATGTGTAGTGCTTATTGTTGGCCCTGGTCTCGTAGTACTTGGTGTTTTGTATTGCGTAGGTTGTCCGTGTCGGGCGGGATGTAGACTCCTCTTGTAGCTTAGTATTTGTGTCTGTGTGTATTCTGGTGGAAGGAATCCAGTGCCGTATCAAGAGTCTCGGGCTGTTTAAAGGCACAGTTCCACTCTTGCGACACATTTTGAGCCGTATCAGTAGTCTCGGGTTGTTTAAAGGCACAGTTCCACTACTGCGACTCTACTGTCGGATTCCTTCATTCTGTGACAGTACTGTACCTAACCCCTGGTGTCTGTCTCTGCCTATAGCCGTTAGTTGTCCGCCTCCTGTTCGGGGCATTTGCTTCTTGTTGTCGCTATGATAGGTTGGGTCATCTTGATTGTGTTCGTCTTACTTGCGTCCTGTTGGTTCGAGTGTTGACATAGTGTCGAGGGGGTTGTTTCATCTACACACGCGCACACAATTAAACAAAAAAAAAAAATCACCGGTTGACTGAGTAGATGTCCTTAGCTAGAAGGGTTGTTACAATTCCATACTTGGACACTTTTTCGATTGCGGGTTCCCGAATTGACGACCTCAAAATTTTGTTTCGAATCTTCTGCAACTTGTAAATAGTGCCCAGAGTTCTGTGATATACAATTTGTCTGCTGGAATTCCTCGTCACGAGCCCAGTCGTCCACTGCTTTTTTTTTCTTTCTATTGCTTATGGATTTGAACATAATTTGCGAACCATTCTTGGATTCGCAGATTGGCAAATGCTTTTCTTTATCTATATCTTCACACCATCGGCTCGACCGACCGTGGTCCCTTTCAATACCTGGCCAATTATTTGACCATCGAGTCCCAAGTTTGCGGTATCCAACACTTATGTCCCCTGTCCCGTCATATACATCTTGCACCCAAAGAACTTTTGTGATTTGCAATTTATGCTTTTACTAGTAATAACTCACTAGGGGTTCGAAAAGATTGTCATTAATAAACAAACAGTAGATGTTCTACTGTGAGATACTCAACCCTTTTTCCCTTTTCTTCTTCCCTTCTATTATCGCTTTATGGTTATATAATTAGTCGCCTTTCTATGATCACGGGTTCCAGCATTGGCGGGATGACATATCTTCATCTCCATCTATATCCTCACATGACGAATCTGATCGACCGTTGTTCCTTTCCATACTTAGCCAATTTTATGGCCGCGATTGTCAGGTTGGCGCTTTCGAACTCTGGTGCTTCTTGTTCGATGATATACATATTTCACTCAAAACTTTTTTGATCTACGATTCCACCGTGGACTCCTTGAACTCACAATCTTCACTCTGCCAAGCGTCACAAATGTTTCAAAGTATCTATCCATGCCTTCCATCTCCACTAACTTCACATCCTTCCTAATGTACATTAATTATGGTCTTGCTAGTGACAACTAAACACACTAGTAAGAAAAAATTGGCACCCGGACATCCGCCATATACAAATTGACTGTCGGGCCATTGTTCCTTTCCATACATAGCCAATTTTATGGCCGCAGTTGTCGGGTTGGTGCTTTCGAACTCTGCTACATCTTGTTCTGTGATATACATATTGAACTCAAAACGTTTGTGATTTACAATTCCACCGCGGACTCCTCGAACTCGTAATCTTCACTCTACCAAGCCTCACAAATGTTTCAAAGTATCTGCCACTACCTTCCATCCCCACTGACTTTGCATCCTTCCTAATATACATTAATTATGGTCTTACTAGTGACAACTGAACACACTGGTACAAAAAAATTGGCACCCCGACGTCTGCCATATACAAATTGATTGTCGGGCTCTGACATCGGCCCCTCTTTTGTGTTACAGATTATGCATTCAAATGTTCTGAGCGATACAATTTGATCGTCAGGGCCTCATGTCTTCTGGGGAGACCTTGTCACCATATTTTGGATCCTCGTGTTGGCGGGTTCACGAAATCTCCAATTACTAGAAATTGTTTCATGTTCTGGCCATCCTTGTACTTCTTTCCAAATATGCAACACAAAAGGTTTAATACTAAAACGCTATCACGCAACAACCGTAAAGATCATCATTAATATGAAAAAGTCTCGAGGTCTAAACATCCCTACAGAACTTGTCCAGAAACATGCAAAGAAGATATTTCCAGGTAATGGAAAAGCTATTACAAATTTCAATATATTAGCGAAAACAAGTTTGGCCCAGCGTTTCCCTATTCAATACTTGGACACTTTTTTGATTGCAGGTTCCCGGATTGACAGCCTCAAAATTGTGTTTCAAATCTCCCGCGACTTGCAAACAGTGCCTGGAGTTCCGCGATATACAATTTGTCCGCTGGAATGCCATGTCACGAGCCCAGTCGTCCGCCATTCATTTCAATACTTAGCCCCAGGTTGGTTGTATCTCCATAGCATTGTACATGTGTTGTGTATCGAGTCTGCACTGCCCTTTCCCTGTTTGATACTTAGACATTTTTTTGATTGTAGGTTGTTGAACTGGCAGGCTTAGCATTATGTTTCCAATGCTCCATGACAAACAAACAGTACCTGCAATTCCACGATATACAATTTGTCCACAGAAATGCATCATCATGCCCTCTTCCATGTTACATGTTCTGTGGTCAACAATCCCGAGAAATACAATTTGACCCTTAGCGAAAACATGTCTGGACCAATGTTTCCCTATTCAATACTTGAACACTTTTTCGATTGTGGGTTCCCGGATTGACGACCTCAAAATTGTGTTTTGAATCTCCCGCGACTTGCAAACAGTGCCCAGAGTTCTGATATATACAATTTGCCTGCTAGAATGCCTCGTCACGAACCCAATCGTCCATCGTTTGTTTCAATACTTAGCCCCAGGTTGGTTGTATCTCCATGGCATTGTACATGTGTTGTGTATCGAGTATGCCCTACCCTTTCCCTGTCTCATACTTAGAATTTTTTTCCATTGTAGGTTGTCGGACTGGCGGGCTCAGGATTGTGTTTCCAATGTTCCACGACTAGCAAACAGTACGCACAATTCCGCGATATACAATTTGTCCGCAAGAATGCATCATCATGCCCTCTTCCATGTTACATGTTCTACGGTCAACACTCCTAAGAAATACAATTTGACCCAGTGCCCCCCCACTTCTGCTGGTTGTATCTTGTAGCTCTATTATGAAGCGTCGTCAATCACTTTTGATAATTAGCCATTCCTTACTTGTTGTTCCCTGTCCCCACCACCTTCCTACTCTTTGAAAATGCAATTCGCAAGCTTTAATGCTAGCACTTCGTCGTGCATGAACCTTAAACATGTCATTAATGAGCGAAAGGGTCTGACATACAAATTGATCGTCGGGCTCCCATGTCATCCCCTCTTCCGTGGTACACATTTTTCATTCACGGAGTTCCGCAATATAAAATTTGACCTTTGGGAAGTCACGTCTCCTGGAGAACCATTGTCACCCTAGTTCTAAAGCTCGTCTGATGGTTTTCCATACTTGATCATTTCATGGAATCTCTTTCACGGTTCCTCAAGTTGGCGGGTTCACGAAATATTCAGTTCTTAGTCACTGTTTATTGTACCCGACCAAGGTTCAATGGGATATATATTACAAGTTTCAATATATTGGCGAAAACAAATCCACCCAGTCGTTTCTTTATTTCATAATTGAGCCACTTTTTCGATTGCGGGTTCCAGGATAGGTGGCTCACGTTTGCACCTCCATTGTTTTGTGTCTTTCAAACATTGCTTGGAGTTCCGCAATATACAAATAGACCTCTGGACTATCCTATCATGTCCTCTCTGAGACATACAATTTGACCCTCGTGCCCTCACCTCCAACGGTTGTCCCTTGTAACCCTATTTTGAAGCCCGCCCAACTGATTTCGATAATTAAACACTCCTTGATTTCTCTTTCCATCCCCACGACCTTCGTACTTCTGTCTTAATATGCAATTAGTAACCTTTCATTCTAATAGCTCAGCATGCAGGAACCGTCAAAATTTTCATTAATGAGCGAAACGCTCGAGGATGTCTCCCATTCATACGCATTAAACCAATATCTGCACAGAGTTATATTGTCCCTTCCGATTTTTCATCTCAAACACGGGTCGTCACGTTGGACCACTCAGGAAATATCCAATGCTTAATTGTTCATTGTTGTATCTGCCATGTTCGCACTTCTATGTATGCAATTACTAGTCTTTAATGATAACAGCGCATCAAGCAACAATGGTCGAAATTGTCATTAATGAGCGAAAGTCTCGAGGAAATCTCCCATTCGCACGCATTGGACCAAGATTTGCGCAATGTTACATTATCCCTTCCAATTCTTCATTTCAAACATCGTCTGGAGAAAACAAATGTTCTTGTAAACTTATGGCAGCAGGTCGACAACAGTTTTGTGGAGATACAGTCAATATCTTCATACATCGGGACTAGAAATTCCAGTGGTCCAGGGCATACTCTTAATATTCATCCCATTCCTCCCAGAACAAAGTGATTTGGACTTCTGGAATCGCTCATGCAGGTTGCATCCCTGAGGTTTTTGAATGTAAGGAGATAGTCTCTTGGTGCGCCAAAAAATATATTTCAAGCCAAAGAATTATTCCACTGTGCAACCATTCTCCTATTTCTTTGTCACCTCAGGTCTTCCTGTTATAACCCTAAATTGCACCATACATGCTTACCTGGCATCAGGCCATCTCAGATCCCTTATTTTCCATGGCACTGTTGAACAACTCTTTAAAAAACCTCTTTTATAAGGGCCCACGCGCCCTACTCTATTACTGCACGCGTGTACATGCTAGCTGACCTAAAACAACCCACGTGGACCGACAAAAGCACGAAAAAAGGAAAGTTGTCGATGAAACACACAGCTCTGGGTGAGTTAACTGAAACTCCCGGACATGCATGGCCGAGGGTTCGTCCAAATACCTAGCTTCTTCTAGCCTATAAAAGAAGGGCTAGGGGTCCCATTTGGAAGAGAAACAAAAATAGCAAAGAAACTCTGCCCATTTGCATATTCCCATTGTTCCAACCCTTTAGCCATCCTTGTGCTAGAAGGTATACAAATAAAAGAAGTTGGAGGACAGTTGAAGAGGAGCCCAGGATCAGGGTCGCGGAGTGGTGGTCGGTCTCGACTTTTTGTAAGTTGACTCATTCAAAGTAATAAAGAAAATGTTTTTCCCGTCCCAATTCATGAGTTATTCATAGTTTGTTAAGTACATGTTTGAATCTCTAACCCGTTAGTCTATAGGTAAGATGCATTTGTAGTTGTTGCTTGTCTTGTATGCAGGTCAACTTTGGAAGGAGAATTGTGAACAAGGGATCAAGTGCGAAAGATGATCGACATCGAACGCCTGGAACAAGGTAGGTTGATCTGGCCATGTATTTACTAAAATGAAATGGGATTTAAGTCTAGGGATGAAGGTAGAAAGTAGATATTTTCTTGGTCATATCTGCATGCAAAGTATAACCCTATTTGCTAGTCCGTAAGGAGATTTCCCTCACAACACTTCCACAAGATGTTAAGATTGTTGGAGCCAACATTGACCTTCAAAGGACAAGACTACAAGAAGTTCCTAGAAAAACATGATAACGGGTTGGACATCTTACCCAAGTTCTTGGAAGACCCGACAACAGTTCCTGAAGATATCACAAAGTTGCAGGTTAGTTCCTTTAGAAATCCATTCCGGGAAATTGCTTGGTTGTTTACAAGAATAACGGGACAGGAATCCTCGACAAGCGTTTCCCGTATGGTTATTTATATTTTGTACTTCATAGTCAAGGAACAATTCATTTTCTATTGGGGCAAGCTACTTTCCATTCAAATCTATTCCCAACTCTCACAATTCAAAGAATAGAATAAATTTTATATGTCTTCCTACTTGATTTTTGCAATAGTTCATTGCTACCCATTTTCAAAACTATCTCTTTCCAAGAAAATAAACTGTGAATTCGACCCAGTAACATTCTGGTACCAGACCATCTGGAGGCACAAGGCCTCCCATTGTTTTTATGAGGTTTTTAATGGATTTGTCTCAGTTTTCAAAGATTTATTGTTAAGAAAGGATGCTCCCTGGATGTCTGGCCAGGTAACCAAGTTTTTAAACAAGAAGGACAAACTTGAACAAAAGGAAAATCACAGTGTGCTAATGGTCTTTGGCTCCAAGGAAAATCCTGCTTTCCTTCCATGCCACATCAGAGACAAGATGTTTGTTACAGAAATAGCAAGGGAATACAAGCACTAGTTGCATTTTTTCCATGACAAGAAAAAAAAATAGTTCATTCCTCTGCCCTGGAAAGTCGGGGACTTCGTGTACAGAAACGTCAACAACTTTGACAAATTCGCAAGCCATTTCAAGAACTTGAACCTCGCATATGCTGAAATGCTAAAAGGGTTCGAATCTAATGGGATTTTTCGAGAGCATTTGCTATCAGTTGGCTTTATTAGCTCTTTTATCAATAGATGCCTAGCCGAAGACAAAGATAGTGACGACAACACTCATGCTTCTGACAATTGCGACGTAAAGACATTGCAAAGCATGACTGAGTTGTATAGACAACAAGGAAAAGTATCATGTGAGAAGAGTGGCCAGTCCCCCGCCAGCACTCCCAAGAGCACGACATCACAGAGCATCGCTTCAACGACCCACCCCAGTAAGAAAGCAACCCATAAATCTTCAAACGGAGGAGGAGATAAGAACCCTCCTTATACAAAAATTGATAGTTCTCACAAAGTTCCCCTGATGAAGAAAAGAAAAAACATTGTAGGGCAGGGGGACAAACCCGGAATTGAAAGTGAGAAGATGCAAGTTGAAGTTGAAATTGACCACATACACAAAATTGTCCCTTTCCACAGACGCCATGCACCATAGTTCCGCAATGGAAATAGCTGAGACTAAATTTTTTTATGAAGATGAATCATTCGTATTCCAGAGCGTTGTTTTTGACAGTCAATCTAAAAATATGGTCATTGAAAAGAGAGATGTAACAAATAATAAAGACAAATCTTGTACAGAGATTAATTTTAGGAAAATGCAGTTGTCCCAAATTTCCATATTTCACCGCGTAACCGGTGATGCTCTTGATGATTCCATTGGAGGAATTAAAGCGGAGAATGCTAGACTGAACGACCGCGTCAAGGAATTGGAGGAGGCTTTCATTGCTACCCTCGAGTTTGCAAGTCCTTTAGAAAAAACTGTGTCTGCTACCCGTGTAGCCAAGTTAAAAGGATCATGCAACTTCCTTGCATCGTGTAGAACCATTGTAGAAAATAACATCAAGAAAAGAATGCAGCTAGTTACTGAAGCCTGGGAAACATCACAAAATATAGCTTCCTTTCGAAAGAGGGAAGATGATTTACACCAACATTTGCAGACGAATTTAAAAGATGATCAACGTTTCTATGAACTGATACTGACCCCTTTTTCCAACCATGCCATCAACAGCTCGGATCTGAAAAGAAGACAAGAGGTTCTCCCCTCCCCAAAGCGCAACAAAAAAATTAAAAGGATGCTGGCAAAAGAAAATTAAGAACTTGCAGCTCATTGTCAAATCATGTGAACAAGCCATATCAGAAAAAGAAGAATTATTCAGTAACCTGGCCCAAATAGACTTAGCCAGAAGTACCAATGAGGTTCAAGACCCAAACTTAATCCTCAAATCCTTGTCAATGACCAAAGAAACCTTAGATGAACAACTTGATATTTTAAAGGGATTGTCTTTTGAAAAGTTTTACGGCATAGTTGAATATCATGTAGATGAGGCCGAGAACTGGCTATTGGACTATTCGACACACAATGAAGAAATTGAATAGGCTCTACATAGTATTTCTATGGATCTAAGGAAATTAGAAAACGATCTTCTCGACATAGAAATCCAGGATGAAATCAACGTGGCCCCCATGAGAAGCTACATTGAAGAATGGTTCCAACGGAGAATGGACAACTTCATCGACGAAGGGCAACAACCAGTTGGCACGATTCCAGCGACTGTCGATGACACCAACAAAAACGCATCCGCTTCATAGTAAGTCTATACTGATCTGTCATCTTGTTTTCTTTATCAATCTAGTTATTATACATGTTTAAATAGAAATCTCTAACCAAAGACTAATAACTTCCAATTTCTTATTTTCAGGTCTTCCTCTCTACCGTCACACACTTCACACTTCTTCTTTCTACAGTCCTAATTCTTGTAATTATTTCTTTTATGGTCTATGGGAGCCCCAATCCTAGTCTATATGACAAACGCATTTAAATTCCAGAAATATGGAACAGATTCCAGAAATATGTAACAAACATTATTAATTTTTGATAGATTTCAAAGAAAACTAATTCGGAAATGCTAAATTTTTTTTCCTTCAACTATGTTGGATGTCAGGAAATTGTGTTTATTATTTTAGAATGTTACTGTCTGTGTTTCCTGGTCCTTTTTTCCAAGAACATTTGTTGCAAGACATTAGTAATATTTGATAAATTTCAAAGAAAACAAATTTGAAAATGCTAAATTAATTTGCATTCAAGTATGTTGGATGTCAGGAAATTGCGTTTATTATATTTGAATATTTAATGTCTGTGTTTTCTGGACCCTTTTTCCAGGAACCTTTCTTGCAAGTCATTTAGACAAAAAAATTCTAAATCCAATGTTTGAACTATAAACACCCCACGAAAAAACTGTCTCATTCACATATTAACCTTAGGGGGTCATCTACAAGCCAAATGTCTTGTCACTTGCCAGTGACACACTGCCACAAAGTCATCCTCTACATGGATACCACATGTATTTCAACTTGCTTTCCATATGTCTATACTCGATCCCACCGTAACAATGCATTTATTCTCATTCCAACCTGATAGAAACTACACTACCATGCAACACTTGTTTATATATATATAAGAATCTACAAGAACCCAAAATGAATTAGCAAGCATCCCAAAAAATATGCACTATACCAATTTTATTGGTTACGTCAAGAGATTTCTATATTATTAGATACATAAAAGGAATCGCAATTACCATAACATTGTGATGGGTATATTATTTTATTGATTATATTGGAATTATTTATATTAATAATTTTAATATTTTATTAAACAACAAAGTGAATAGAATATATAAAGGTGATAAAATTTAAAGATTATATTTGAAATTTTCATAATAATATTAAAGTGTATTATTTAGTTTTTATATTATGTAAATAATTATTATTTATTGATTTAATTTAATAGAGTGAATAAAATTGGGAATACTATATTAATTAAATGTTTTTATTTCAATAAAATTAAAATATTGATTTTGTTTTTATAATATATTTTGTGTTATTTTATATTTATATTTATGTTTTTTTAGGAGTGTAAATTAGTTGGTAATGAAGCAGGTTTTGTGATGGAGTGTGTTATTAAGGCACTTTGTTATGTGAAGTTATTGGTTCAAAACCATCGACTTACCTTGTGTGTTGCATAAGAGACTTTGTTGGAGGTTATAAGACGTGCTATTAAGACACTTTGTTATGTGAAGTTTTTGGTTCAGGTTATAAGACGTGCTATTAAGACACTTTGTTATGCGAAGTTTTTGGTTCAAAACCCCTGACTTACCTTATGTGAGGCTTGAGGGACTCTATTGGAGGTTATAATGGTAGCAGTCGGGTTATATTGGTAGAGGTTATAAGATGTGCTATTAAGGCACATTGTTATGTGAAGTTACTGACTTATCTTATGTGAGGCTTGAGAGACTCTATTGGAGGTTATAATGGTAGTAGTCAGGTTATAGTGGTAGAGGTTATAAGACATGCTATTAAGGCACTTTGTTATGTGAAGTTACTAGTTCAAAACCCCCGACTTACCTTATGTGAAGCTTGAGGGACTCTGTTGGAGGTTATAATGGTAGTAGTTAGGTTATAGTGGTAGAGGTTATAAGACATGCTATTAAGGCACTTTGTTATGTGAAGTTACTGGTTCAAAACCCTTGACTTACCTTATGTGAGGCTTGAGGGACTCTGTTGGAGGTTATAATGGTAGTAGTCAGGTTGTAGCGGTAGCGGTTATAAGACATGCTATTAAGGTACTTTGTTATGTTTCAAAACCCTTGACTTACCTTATGTGAGGCTTGAATTAAGGCACTTTGTTCTGTGAAGTTACTAGTTCAAAACCCTTGACTTACCTTATGTGAGGCTTGACGGACTATGTTGGAGGTTATAATGGTAGCAGTAAGGTTATAGTGGTAGCAATAAGATAGGACTGTGTTGGAGGTTATAATGGTAGCAGTCACGTTATAGTGATTGTGTTGGAGGTTATAATGGTGGCAGTCAAGTTATAGTGGTAGTTATGAGTGTGTTGGAGGTTATAATGGTAGCAGTAACGACCACAACCACTTGAAACATGATATGTGTGTGTGTTCCTATTTTAGAAATAGAATGGAAGGTGCATGATTGGATAGTGGAGATATATCCAATAAATTTAGTTGTTTGATTGTCAATTATGAAATTAGAAATCATAAATTTCTATATGGTTCATGTCTTCATGGATAATGATCCCTATCAACATTCACCATCTACTACTAAAACACCAAATTGAATTGGTATTTGAGACTTTTTGTTTGATTGTTAATTATGGAATTAGAAATCGGTTCATGTCTTCATGAATAATGATCCCTATCAACATTCACCATCTACTACTAAAACACCAAATTGAATTAGTGTTTGAGACTTTTTGTTTATGAGACGAGGGACTCTCTATCTAGAAAGTCATTTCACTACTAAAGACTACTAATATATACATAACCATTTATATATCTATAAATTTATAATAAAAAAATTACAAATAAAAATTGCTTTATAATTAATGATTTTTTATAATATTTTTTAAAAGAGTGTTAATCGTTAATGTCAATTGTCCCGAAGTCTTCGTCGTTGATGTGAATTCTCTTTGGCATTTTAGAAGGCGGGCATGGCAAAACCTTGTATTGATTTCCACAATTTTGTAGAAAAATAGGAGAATAATGATCTAGAGCGTGAAGTCAAACGAAAAAAACAAACTCACTTTGTTCCAATGCATGTGACCGGAAGGCTATGATAACAATCTCGCGGGTAGTATTCCTCAAACCGGAAGGCCATGATAACAACCTGGTGGGCGGTATTCCTCAGACCGAAAGGCCATGATAACAACCTCGCGGGTGGTATTCCTCAGACCGGAAGGCCATGATAACAACCTCGCGGGCGGTATTCCTCATTTGACCGCCCCCTACGTCCACATTATTCATGTGGCTTTGCGGAATAAATAATGTGGATAAACAGGTACAAACAAAATTCCAAAAGCCAAAAAAGCAAAGGGCGAAACCTGGCCACAGATCAGTGTCAGATGGTCAATCTCATTTAGGAATTTGGATTTTATGAGTTTGACAAGATGACATGGGAGAGGCTGGCCTCCACTCTTTACCGTTTTATTTGGTTTTTCCCTGGGAGTCCCTCTCAGAGGCGTTGGACGGTCACATGGAGGAGGAGGAGAAGATGAGAAGGACTCTGCGAAATCCGTATGGCAGTAAAGGGGAGATGATCTCCTAAGATCGCATTCAATAAATGAAGACCTGACTGCGCGATCACGTATCTTCCTTTGCGCAGAGAGTTGACGTCGACAGCACCGGGACCGTTTTTTCTTTTGAACATACTTTAAAAATTCCTCGGCATTTGTGTCGAGCTGGCCGTGCGTGCACACGTGCATCCCGTCGACTGAAACGCATCCCGAATTCCAAGCCTGCACGCAACCGTTTAGGGCTTGGAACTGACGCGTTACTGCTGCCGACGTCAGCAGGGTCAGGTTTTTCAAACCGTCCGGCGCCCACGTGGCCGAGGACGCATAACGTACAATTCAGTTCGATCCGGTGTAACGGATTCCCGAGGACATGACGGGGCGCCGGCCATCACGTGAGGTCAGAAAGCTGGCGCGAGGAGCGAGTTAGTTCAGCTTTCAAATAGATGTGGGAGATCGGCGTTGCAGGTACCAGTATTTATGGTTTTCTTACTGCACAACAGCTCAGCTTCCGGGCTTCACACGGCTCCCTGCCACCGAGAATCTTCTGCCGCCGCTTCCCGAGGGGCAGACAGAACAAAACCACGCACGAATTACCTCACGGAAAACGAGAAGCCGCTGCTGGCGCGCCCTTGGATTCTGGGCCCACGATTACGTTTTCACCCGTCCCGGTTAAAGCGCGTGAATGTTTTTTCGAACACGACCCGGTTTTCCGTCGTCTGGAAGACATTCCGTCGTCTGCTAGATCTCGAGTGGCAAGTATGCTGTGATCGAGGGTTCGAATCGTGTGCTTGTCGATCAGAGTTGAATTTCTTTTTCCCGGGACTTACACACACGTGACATTGCGCCGGTTGGTTATGCTTCGTGGCTGTACCAACGATCTCCTGTCGCCCAGATCCCCCGAAGCACGCTTACAGAATCCACACTGATAAATATATATGTTTTTAATTAGTTGTTTTCAGTGATGACCCACCCGAGGCGTGAAGGTGATCTGAAAATACAGTGAACGGAAGACTTTTCATTAAAAGAGGGCTTCCATAGAAGGCAGGTTACCGGCCCATACTTTATTCACCCTTACTTGGTTGTACAGAATGTGTATTGACTAATTGAACTTTAACGAGATTGGGAATTTGGATGGGTTTCTTCCACAAGCACTACTATGATGTCATTATAGAGAAGGTAAAGGTAATTCTCTTGACCCGAATAGGAGTAAACTAACTCGGGAGCAAACAGATTTTTATGGATTTGAATTTGGTCAGATTTTCAAGAATATCGTGAGTTTTGTATGGATCAAAGTTTTATGCATTTCAAAACTTTACTTTAGGGGTTTTGCTCCATGTTTCATATGGATCAAAGTTTTATACATTTCAGTGCTTTACTTTAGGGGTTTTGTTCCATTTTAAAACCGCACCGCCATAAAAGTAAGCCGAAAAAGTAACTCACGAGAAAAAGATTACTCCCTAGTTAACCCACTCCAACAAGAATACGCTACAAGAAGAGCCTTTTTCTTCTGTTTAACCTTTGCTATAAAATATTAAATTATAGATTATGATGGATAAAAAATTATAGTGTAGAGTTGTTTCAATGAAATTTAGGTCAAAAGAAATCCATGGACCATGACAGTTTGCAAAATTGCAATTTTTTATAAGCTTAGGTTGTTTCCACATTCTCTAAACATCTTTATGCTAAGAGATTTGTGTTTTGGGCCATCATTCTAACAAAGTTAACACTTTAACACTTCCCCACTTATTGTCTCAGCAATATTTTCCAAGGTTGACAATGAAGTTTAGGTTGTTTGTACATTCTTAAAGCATATTCATGCTAAGAGATTTGTGTTTTGGGTCATAATTCTAACAAAGTTTAATACTTCCCTATTTATTGCCTTAGTTATATTTCCTATTTATTGCCTTAGTAATATTTTCAAGGTTTACAATGATATATAGTTTAAGGGAATGGTAAATTCTTAGTTTGGTCGTCTTAGGTATCCATATTAAGTGCTTATGTCCTCTATGTAGTGCGTACAGTATGAAATTATAGATTTATAATATCCATTGTTGGATTTACATTTTTTTTACCACCAAATCACGTTCATTTGTAATGTCCCCTTCCAATTGACAGAGGATGACTCAATAGCCTATACAACTCCCGTAGGCTATAGTTAATAAGAAAAAGGGAGTCAAGGAAAGGGTTAAAAGAATGACAAATCCAAAAAGTGACATCAAATAAAATAAATAATTATAGTTAATTGGAGTTTTGGAGGGAAAAATAAAGTAAGGGTTTGATTTGGTCAAAAAGGAGGAAAGATCTAGAAGGCCTAAGGAAGGATAAATAGAGGGGTAACCCTTTTATTTGGCATTATGATCTGATATCTTATTGGAGTGCTCTTGTAGCCAGTGTTTTCGTTGGGGTTTTGGGCAAAACCCTTCCACTATAGGTTTAGTTTTGGTGGTGCAATATCCACCCTAACTAGACAAAGAGGAGAATTCATTCAGAATTCTCATTGAAGTTCATTGTTGTGTTTGGTTTCTTGTTGGAGAGAGTTGGGAGGCATGTCGGCTTGCACAGGGTGTTTGCGATGAGTTTCAGGAGGAGGCAAAGCATTATATTTGCATGTGTCGGAGGGTTTTCACGCATCTATAGGAAGAGACACCCTCGTGGGTTGAGATAGGATTGTCCCTCAAGGCCCCGCTAGAGACCTCGCAGTCGTCCCATGAGGACCTCTGCAAATTGGGGTTGCAATAGTTTGTCAGATTGAGTTTACGAGAGGTCAAGGACAAGCCGCTTGCAGAGTGGGTACTATTGGATCATAGCAGTGTCAGACTTGATGAGTCTAGGCACAATGGATTGACATCATTCCAGATTTTCCTGTGTTGTTTATGTAGTAGATTATGTAGCTGCATGGAAACCATTAAATTTGTGTTTCTTAGGAGTATTTTGCAACTATTATTACAACCATTAGATATAATTGTACTGGTTTTGTGAGTTTCCATCCATAATAATATGTCATGCTATCTGCTCTATTTTATGTGTAATGGTTATATGCTATATGTTTGACAATATTCCTCATTGAGCAAACTATTTGTATGATTCGAATTTTATGAGCAGAACGAAATGAGTACAGATTATTACCAGATGCTTAACACAGAATAACAAAGATACAATAAAACTGGTTTTCTATTCAATAAGGAAATAAGATGAAACTGTAAAATGCAGCGGAAAACAAGCCTTTTTGGAATGGTGGCGGCTTATCTCTGAGAAGAGATGTGACGACTGCTCTCATTTGCAAGAAGATGATTACAATGAGGCTCTCAAGGCCTTTTTACAATAAACATGAGTTTCAAAAACCCTAAACATCCAAAAACCTAACCCTAGGAGATGAAGCGCCAAATGTCATGTGGGCCCCGTTTGGGTAAGTCAGTACATCAACTTCCCGGGGTCGTAACTTTTGCGTACGATCTCCGTTTTAGGCATATGATAGCCCATTGGAAAGATATATCCGAGGACTACAACAGTTGCACAAAATTTCATGATGAAATTTTGCGACCATACCCCCAAAAATGTCGTTTAGGGCCTCAAAACGACTTCGGAAGTTCAAGACCCAAAAATTGTGAAAAATAGTAAATTATCAAAATTGCTAGAAAGTTGTTTTGAGCCAGCTGGAAAAGGTGGGTGGCCACCGATATCCACCTGGATCAATCCTCCCTCCTTAGGAAGCAATGGTCTCCATTGCGTTGAGTTCCTCCATCAGATGAGGAAATTTCTGCTGAATTTGGCCCTGAGTGAGCCACTTGCCTTGGTGTAGGAGCTGCCCTGCTTTGACGACTCGATAAAGTTGGATCCTTTGTTGTCGAGTGCCCTTGATCTGTGTGTCCACAATCTGATCACTAGATGCATGTTGTATGCAGTCGGGGATGAGCTCTGTTGGTGTCAGTTGTTTTGCTACGTCTGAGGTGTCCAATAATGGTGGGAAATAAGGTCGAAGGAGGACCACGTTGAACACTAGGTGCAGGCCAAGGAAAGGAGGAATGTTGAGCTCAAAAGCATTATCCCCCACAGCCTTGGTGATGGTGTATGACCCATAATAGAGTGGGTGAAGCTTCCGATGGGTTCCTGTAAGGCGTTCTTTCTGCAAGTGCAACCAAACTTTGTCACCCACCTAAAACTTATGTGGCACTCGATGTTGATCATGGCGCTGCTTGTACTTGTCATTGGACTTCTGTAGGATATCCTGAATCTATTGGCGGATGTGTTGGATCCTCTCAATGAACCAGGTGGCTTTGTTAGCCTTAATTGGAGCAGGAGAGGAGTCGGTCGAGGTGACCGCAAGGGGAAGTGCAACATCTATGGGACCCAATGGTTGGAATCCCAATCCCACCTGAAAGGGGATGTGGATGGTTGAGCTATGCAGGGCTCGGTTGTAGCTATGCTAGACATAGGGAAAACTCTCATCCCATGTGCGAGGGTGCTTGGAATTATACATGTGTAGGATATGAACGATCATTTGATTTACGACCTCGGTTTGGCCATTGGTCTGGGGGTGGAAGGCCATGGATTTGGTGAGATTGGTGTCCAGCAATGACCAAAGGCTTGACCATAATGTGTTGAGAAATCGACTGTCCCGATTTGAGACAATGGTTTGTGGGATTCCAAAATGTACCCAGACTCACTCAAAGAAGAGCTTGGCAGTGGCTTCTGCTGTGATGCTCTTCTTGCAGGCAACCAAAATCGCCATCTTAGAAAAGTGATCAACAACCAAAAGAACACAGTCATTTCCCTGCTTGGTGGATAGGAGGCTTGACATGTAGTCCATTGAGATGGATTCCCATGGCCTATCATGCATAGGAAGAGGAGTGTAAAGGCCATGTTTGATCCGGATTATTTTCGGCACGAAATGAGAGCGGAGATATACTAAAGAAATGCACAGAGATATCGCAAATATTTAATAATAACAGAAATGCATCAAAGATGCAACCATAAACAAAGATATACAGTAATACACGATTTCTATTAATCAGAGAAATGTACAGAGACTGCAAAAATACAGAGTGAAAGACTTGCTAGAATGGTGGCAGCTTATCTCTGAGAAGAAATGTGACGGCTACTCGCATTCGCAAGAAGATGATTACAATGAGGCTCTAGAGGCCTTTTTACAATAAACGGAAATGTAAAAAGTCCTAGACATCCAAAAACCTAACCCTAGGAGATGAAGCGCCAAAAGTCATGTGGGCCCCGTTTGGGTAAGTGAGTACATCAACTTCCCGGGGTCGTAACTTTTGTATACGATCTCCGTTTTAGGCGTGTGATAGCTCGTTGGAAAGGTATCGTCGAGGAGATTCATTTTAGGGGCTCAATATGCCTTCAACTATCATTGAGAACCTCAATCTTGAAAAACCTTCATTTGGACCCTCAAAATGGCCTCGGAAGTTAAAACCTGCCAAAAATAGTAAATTGCCAAAATGGCCATAAAACTGTTTTGAGCCATTTGGAAATGGTGGGTGGCCACCAATATCCACCTGGATCAATGTTTCTTAGTGGTTGGTTTGGCAATAGCGCAGGTAGTGCAAGACCTGATATACTTGCTGACCTCTTGTCGAAGTTTGGGCCAGTAGAAATGTTTTTGTAGCATCACTGTCTTTTCAACACCGAAGTGTCCTCCCACCTGACTGTAGTGGGCTTCCCAGATCAGCTTTGCTCGCTTGCTTGATGGAATACAGATATGGCCCAAACAACACAACAACCCATCCTGAAGATGGAAATTATCGACAACTGCCTTTGCACCCAACATTTGGTAGGTGGTGGCGAAGTCTGAGTCTATCTCATAGAGTTGGGGCCATCCAGAGGTCTCATGGCCGCAAGAGTCTAGCACTGTGGTGAGTGTCGCGACTGGTGGCCTGCTGAGGCAATCAATGATGCGGTTGGTGCTTCCTGTTTTATACTTGATGTTGAGGTGGAATTGCTGCAAGTATGTGGACCACTTTTGATGGCAGGCATTCTGCAATTTTCCTTGCGTCTGCATGAATTGCAGTGGCTTATGATCAGTGTGGATGACTGTCTCCCTCTCAAGAATGTAATGTCTCCACTGGCGGCAGGCTTGCACAATGGAGTACATTTCTTTGTCGTAAGTAGGGTACTTACAGAAAACATCTGATAGTGTCTCACTATGATAGGCCATGGGATGGTCGTGCTGCATGAGAACGACACCCACCACATAGTTTGAAGCATCAGTCTCAATCTCAAAGGGTTGTTGCAGGTCTGGTAGTGAAAGTACCAGGGATGAGCACAAGCATTGCTTCAAATCATCGAACGCTTGTTGTTGGGGCCGGCCCCACGCAAATTTCTCCTTACCACCACCCCTGGTTATTTGGCTGAGGGCCCATGAAATATGGGAGAATCCCAACACAAACCTGTGATAGAAATTGGCAAGGCCCAAGAAGCTCCGAAGCTCAGTGAGTGTGGTTGGGGCTGGCCAGCCACGGATGACTTGGATCTTGGTTGGATCCACATGTACACCATGTTGATCAATGATGTAGCCTAGGTAATGGACCCTGTCCATGCTGAAGGAGCATTTTTCCAAGTTGGTGTATAGATTGTGTTGTTGCAGGGTGTGCAGAACCTGTTGAATATGATGCAAGTGTTCGACCCAAGTCTTGCTGTAAATGAGAATGTCATCCAGATACACCACTACAAAAGTATTGGTGAATGGTCGCAGGATATCGTCCATCATCCTCATGAAAGTGGTTGGAGCATTTGTCAGACCAAAGGGCATGACCAACCATTCAAAAAGGCCTTCCTTTGACTTGAAGGTAGTCTTCCATACATTTGTCTGTTCTATCGGGACTTGGTGGTAGCCAGACTTTAGATCAATCTTACTGAAGTATTTGACCCCCATGAGTTGATCAAGGAGGTCATCGATTCGGGGAATCAGGTACCGGTTTCTGACTGTGATTTTATTCAGAGCCCGATAATCAATGCAAAGTCGCCAGGTTCCATCTTTCTTTTGTGCCAACACGATTGGGCTCCCGCAAGGTGAGGAGCTGGGACAGATGTGCCCCTTGTGGAACAATTCTTGGATCTGTCGCTTGATCTCCTCATTCTCTAACAGAGAGCGGCGATAGACTGGCCCATTGGGCAGAGGTGCGCCGGGGGTCAGATCAATGGGGTGCTTCACTTGGCAGTGTAGAGGTACCCCGGTAGGTGAGGAGAAGATATCTGAGTATTCTTCCACGACCTTATCTACTTACTTTTGCTGTGTGGAGAGGTCGACCGTAGAGACCCTGGATGTGGCTGTGATCTTTCTCTTATTTTGAGAGAGAATCATGAAGAAGACAAAATTCCCCATCTGAGAGATGACCTTCCTGCATTGCTTAGTAGAGATCAAGGAAATAACACTAGATGGGATAGCCTCGGGTATCCTGTACAATTTCCTATTCAAAGTAATAATAACACTATGAGGCCTAGACTCATATACAACATGACGTTTCCATAAATAAGGTTGGCCCAAAAGAACATCACAAACTTCAAGAGGAGCAACATCACACAATACTTCGTCTTTGAAGGGCTTGATGTCGTACGACAATCGACACTGTTGGATGATGCGAAGATCGCTTCCTTGGTGGAGCCATCCAATGGTGTAGGGTTGTGGGTGCGGCATTGTTGGCAGGGCCAACTGCTTGATGACCTCTGCTGAGATGAGGTTCTTCTGGCTACCACTATCAATGATGAAGTGTAGCGGGGTGCCTTTTACCCACATCTGTGAATGGAAGAGGCACTCTCCTTCTTCTGGCTCATCTGGTTCACCATGTTGAAGCTTGGTGGTAGCAACGGTGGCACTGGGTTCTGCATCAATGATCCATCTTCCCCTTTCTGGTTCTGACTCAGAGTCAGAACCCACATATGATTCATGGGCTTTTACTTTGGCCACCAGCGACTGCTTTGAGCGGCAGTCAGTAGTGTTATGCCAAGGGATCTTATGGAAGTCACACCACTTCCCGGTATCTTTCTTTGTCTTTCCAATGTCCTTCTTTGCTTGTGGCTTAGACTAGTTGTCCTGATACTTTCCATCTTTACTCTGTTCTTTGTTATGTGGGTTGGGGCCGCCCTTTCCTGGCTTTTGTTGTGAGGGGTTCCTCGGCCCAAATTGTTGCGTCTTTTGTTTGAGCTTCTACTCGATTTTGATGGCATATCGGTAGGTCGTGCCCAAGGATGCGATGTCCAGAAATTCCATTTCAGTCTAGATGTATCTATGTAGAGCTTCAGATGTCTCTCTAAATATTTGATACCTAACTTGGTGCGCAAGGTATGGAAGATATTTGTGAAATCTGGCACTTCCTGGTCTCTTTCTTGTCGCAGTGTGGTCCATTTGGTATATAATTCGTCATAACTTCCGACGGGGTAGTATTGTTCCTTAATAACATCCTTGAAGGATTCCCAGGTGGCCGTGACTGTAAATAATGAGGGTTCCTCTATTTCCTTTTTCTCACAGAAAGTTTCCCACCAATCTTTGACATGGGGAACGGCTTTGAGGAGCGCAAAAGTAATATTTTCTCTATTTGAAAAGTTATGAACAGAAAAATACCCTTCTAGTAGATTCAACCACTTGTCTACATCATCTGCATCTATCTGACCTTCAAATGTAGGAATATCGAAGTTTATTTGTACCTTGAAGGGGGCGGTGCCTCCACTCAAAGAAGATGTGTCGCCTGTTGGTAGTCGCCGAAGGATTTGCGTTAAATTATCCATCATCTCATTCCTCTGTTGCGTGAGGGCTTCCTCAATCAATAGTTTGAAAGGATCTCCTGTCCCATCATCTTTCTTTTCTCCTTCCATGAGAGGTCGCTTGGGTGTGAGAGAGCTTTTGTTCTCAAGAGAAACAAGCTTAAGACCCGAATCTTTGTACTCCGACCTCGTTGGGGACATGCATTAAGATGACAAGGAGCAGACCGCTCTAATACCACTGATCTAGATTTTATGAGAAGAACGAAATGAGTATAGATTATTACCAGATGCTTAACACAGAATAACATAGATATAGTAAAATTGGTTTTCTATTCAATAAAGAAATAAGCTGAAACTATAAAATGCAGCAGAAAACAAGCTTGCTGGAATGGTGGCGACTTATTTCTGAGAAGAGATGTGACGACTACTCTCATTCGCAAGAAGATGATTACAATGAGGCTCTCAAGGCCTTTTTACAATAAACAAGAGTTTTAAAAACCCTAAACATCCAAAAACCTAACCCTAGGAGATGAAGCGCCAAAAGTCATGTGGGCCTTCTTTGGGTAAGTCAGTACATCAACTTCCCCGGGTCGTAACGTTTGCATACGATCTCCGTTCTAGGCATATGATAGCCCATTGGAAAGATATATCCGAGTAATACAATAGTTGCACAACATTTCATGTTGAAATTTTGTGACCATACCCCTAAAAACGTCGTTTACGGCCTCAAAATGGCTCCGAAAGTTTAGGACCCGAAAACTGCTAAAAATAGTAAATTATCAAAATTGCTAGAAAGTTGTTTTGAGCCAGCTAGAAAAGGTGGGTGGCCACCGATATCCACCTGGATCATTGTAAGAAGTTAACAACACATTCACATAAGAAGGAATAACAAATTTGGGACAAAGACATAATTTCCCCTCCTAGCCTGGTTGGGGACATTACATTATAAATCACCAAGGTTACATCTTTTGTATGTTGGGGTTGGGGTTTTAATTTTCAATAGAAAGGAGAAAAAATATGTTGAGAGTGAAACATATTAATAAACGTTTAGCCTATGCCAAGAAAACATGGGTGGACTCCTATTATTATACTAGAGCCTCTTCGTTGCTCACTTTATTTGATCTCGATATTGACAAGCCATCTCCACACACATTCTTGGTGGATGCTCCATAAATTTCTAAGAGAGAGAAAAATAAGGGCATTCAAGACTATATCTACCCTACCTTCGGTCCATGTGGTTGGATCCCAAAGAACCACTTTTCTCATAGCTCCATCACTACTCCAATTTACATATTCACTCCAATGATGGATTCAATAAGCCTCTTGGGTATACCATACTCTAATTGCCCTACAATGTGAGAGTTCCTCTAACACAAATTTGTTCTCATCAACTTCACATTGAGAGAAGCCACTATATTCCTTGTGAGCATTGTACTTATTATAATTGTTCTTTAGACATTGACACCGAGGAGCATTTTGCATTCACATGCTCCCTTTATTATGAGATTAGAGGGTGGTTCTATTATTTCTTTGGGGACTCACATTGCACCTCCGAGTAATCATGGCTTATGAGGCCCAAAGGTGTTAAGCCCTTTTCTTCTATGAGGTGTTTAACTTGCGTCAATGACTTTCCAAAGAAAAATTGTCCAGAGTGACCTACACACTCATTACTTCCTTCTTCCAACATTCTCACAATTAGAATACTATTGGCTTAGGTGTAGAACCATCAAACACTGTAAATCTAAAAAAACCATTAGCCTTACACACACATCACATACTTTTTCACAACGTCATATGTTAGAATTGTTTTTCAAATGCAACAAATTTATTTTTTTCATTGAAACTTCCTTCTTCATGGGTCTCTTTGATGTTTCATTTTTTTTTTGGTTGAAACTTCCTTCTTCATAGTTCTCTTTCTCACAATTAGAATACTATTGGCTTAGGTGTAGAACCATCAAACACTGTAAATCTAAAAAAACCATTAGCCTTACACACACATCACATACTTTTTCACAACGTCATATGTTAGAATTGTTTTTCAAATGCAACAAATTTATTTTTTTTCATTGAAACTTCCTTCTTCATGGGTCTCTTTGATGTTTCATTTTTTTTGGTTGAAACTTCCTTCTTCATAGTTCTCTTTGTTGTTTCCCATTTTGATGGGTTGGATCTTCTATCTATTCAACTTTTCTTATATTAGGCTAGGATTTGTTACTTTTGTGTAATGAGTTGACTTTGTCATCCCTATTTTATCTATTACATTGTACTCATTTTAAGTCCATAAGCAATTTCCCCTCCGTGAACATTAACATATTTTACTTAAATTAAATATATCAATCTTCAAAAAATTTATAATATATTTTACTTAAATTAAATATAACATTTTTCAAAATTCCTATATTAAAAAAACTTTATCTTCCATGGTTGAATTCCTTTTTATAGTTTCCTTTCACTTTGGCACTAGCATCCATGGTTGAATGCTTTTTATGATTTCCTTTCAATTTGGTACTAAAATTGATGGACATTTTTTGGCATCTTACTTTTGGAACTTCTATTGGCTTTTAGTTCTTAAGTATAATGTTTGTAATAATTGCAAATATTATTTCTACGATGACAAATCTATCTTTATGTTATTATCATGTGTTCCATGTTAATAATGTGTGATAGTTTCTAAGTAATTCATTGTTGGACTCGATTTTTTTATTTTATTAGGGTTGATTTAAAGACCCCTAAAACTCCATGGTATGTGTTTATCGATTGTTGAAGTTGCATTTTTGCATGGTGGGATTGGAGTTTCAGATTTTTAGTGAATTATATAATAATATTAATAAATCATAAGAAAGGAGAAAAAATATGTTGGGAAGTAGGGTGTTTTAGTTAACATTTAGTCTACACCAATAAAACATTAGTCACTACTACATATTGAAAAATTTGCGACGACTACTTGCGACGAAAGTATCCTTTTGTCACAAAATTCAAGAGAAATGTTCAATTTTTCAATTTATTTATAAATCCAACCCGAATTCGTCTCTCTTGCGATGAACCCAGACGTTCGTCGCAAAAGGGACGAACGTGAAGATACTGGATTGTCGTCATGCTTGCGACAACCTTTGGTTATCGTCGCAAGAGTGACGATAACCATTGACCATTACACTATTTGACAAAGTTAACATTGCCCATTATATTGTTTGACAAAGTCAACATTGATTTGTTCAACTTTCGTCACTCTTGCGACGAGAAAAATATCTATAAAAATTTTGCGAATTAGAGATGTTGTGACAATCTTTCTATAACAATGACGGTTCAGAAAGGGTATTTTTGTGTGGAAGAATGTCACAGAATATTAGAGGTGGGAAAAAAAGTAAAGCGGGTGAAAAGGGTGATGGTAGATGTTATTGCCCTTGCAAAAAATGTTGCCTTACACATCCTGTAAGAATTTTAATAGCAACAACTACAAAACATTGTAGGAAATATGGGCACATTGATGGGGGATAGAATGAATATCGTCCCATGGTAATTAGCTATATATTCATTATCTGTTTTGATATTGTCAGTTTTATATAAAATTATATATATGTATATATATTGTTTGAATATTTGTTATAGTACACACTAATTTTGCATGATTGTTTGTAATTATAAAGTTAGAGTTGCCCTCTAACTTTCTGCAAAATATTGCACCAAGTAGTACTAGTAGAAATGACTTTGTACAAGTTGAAGAACATGATCAAGCAAATGAGGATCTCATGGAAGAAGATGATGGGACAAATCAAGTTAATGATCGCATGGAAAAAGATGATGGGACAAATCAAATGATCCAAGATTTGTTTGCTCAGTCGGATGAGGATGGGGACAATGATGGTATTTATGATGAACCTCTATTAGAAAAGGAAAATAAATGACTTTATGAAGGCTCAAGAGAAAATCTTCTCTCCGCTACATTGTTGCTAGTGAACTTAAAGGTTATGAATAATTTGTCGAACACTTGTATAACATAGATCCTAAGGTATGTAATATGTTTCATCTCATATTATACATAAATGTTGACTTTTTTCTATTTGTTTTTAGTGTTAATTAATGTGTAAAATAAGATTGCAATTTTTACGATTAATATTATTTACATTAACTAGTTATTTGTTATGTTGTAGATTGTTAGGTGAATTTTTGTTACCATCGTCAAATATTTTACCTCGCACATATCGAGATTTGCATGCCATTATGAAAGACATTGGAATGGATTATCAAACAATAGATGCATGTCCTAATGATCATATTATATATTATGGAAAACATGCTTCGAAAACAGAATGTCCACAATGTCTTATCAGTAGATATCGAACCGATCAAGTAACAAAAAGGGTGCCTCGAAAGGTTCTACGTCATATTCCCATAATTACACGTTTGCAGCGATTGTTCAGGTGTGAAAGCATAGCACAATTTATGGATTACTATGCACGTAACAAAAGTGGAGATGGTTTTCTTTGAATGCCTACCGATGTTTATGCATTTAGGGAAATTGAGGAAAAATGGGCAGATTTCAAAGATGAACCTCATAATGTTAGGCTTTCATTAGCAGCTAACAGTGTTAATCCATTCAAAGAGCTTAGGTCTATTTACTCAGTGTGGCCTATTTTTGTTATCAACAATAACATTCCTCCTTGGATGTCAATAAAGAAGGAGCACATAATGTTGACAATGATTGTTCCAAGTATAATTTTTTTACATTAATTTTTTGAATGTAACATTTTCATTTATTTCATTTTTTGCATAATATCTTTTGTTTATTTATTTACTTATATATACATATCATGTTTATAGTAATTATGTGTAATTTCAAACAATTAGGTAAGTACCAGGTTAAAGATATGAATGTATATATCAAACCTCTTATCGATGAGCTACTAAAGTTATGGGTTGACATCACTATGTATGACATCTGTAAACCAATCGAGGAGAAGAAATTTAAATTCCGTGGAATACTTGTATGGAAAATTCATGATGCCATAGGACTAACACATTTTTTTGGTATGTAGCATTCTATTTCTCTTTAATGCTATATAATTTTTTAAAGGTATCATGTTGCATGTTTATTTTTTAAATAATCTCATCATATAATAATTGACATTAATCCACTTTTGGAGGTCTTCAAACAAAGGGTAAATTTTCATGTCCAGTTTGTGGTCCTAAGATGAAGTATCGTTATTCAAAAAGTTTAGGAAATGTGGTGTTTGATGAGTATCTTCACCTCCTCCCTAAGAACCATAGGTATCGTACTACTGAAAAACATCTTTTCAATGGGAAAGAAGAGACTGGTTTAAAATCACGAAGAATGACACCTCACATATGGAGGTTGGAATATAATAGAAATCATCAAGGTACGCAATTTCTTTATGTATCATATATCATGTAATGTTTTGAATGTTTATTTTAATCATTGAATTTATTTTACCATATTTGATAATTATTTTTGTGATTTCTTTTATGCTTCATGAAGGCCACCATCATGAAGGTATTAATAATGGGATTCCACGAGGAATGTAATTTTATCCCACTCAATTCATGAGGTTTCCCTACTATCAGGAGCTAAAAATAGCTCATTTGTTTGATACAATGCATATCGGGAAGAATGTGACAGAAACATTATGGCAAATCATAGATGGTAGGAGGGATAAAGAAAAAATTGTCAAAATTTGTACTGACATTCAAGAAGCCAATCATGCAATGGGTTTTGCTTCAAACATAAATCATATCTTAATGAAGAAAAGTGAATTTGGTGGGGTAAAAACACATGATTGACATACCTTCATTAAGGTAATAATTTTGGTACACATATTTATATATATTGTCCTTATACATATTTTAAGTTTTTTTTATTTTTTTGGGTCTACTTTGGTCGAAACAAATAACGATTCATTGTTTTTGTTACAGTATGTTCTATCGTTATCTCTCCCAAATGAATTTGATAACAACGTCAAACAAGTTATATATGATCTTGGCAAATACATGAGGTAAGTAGTTGTGATTTATATGCAAAATGTTCTTTCAATTTGTTGTTGTACTTAATGACATGTGTTTTACTTGTAATGTAATATATTATATTATGTTGAAACATGTTATTTTCTTGTGTCATGATCTCATGTAGATGGTTTTCATTGAAAGAAATCCATGAAGTTGATATAAAGTATTGGAAGAGAGAAATTCCTCGCCTAATGTGTGAAATGAAAAAGCATATACCTCCAACATTTTTCAATGCACAAGAACACTACCTCATACACCAAGTTGAGGAGATTGAAATTTGTGGACCTGTACACACAAGGTCAATGTGGATGGTGGAGAGGCACTTGAAATCATTGAAGGCTTTGGTTATATAAATAGAACATCCTGAGGATTCTATGGTGGAGGGATATATGGTATATCAATCCATGGTGTACATTGTATATTCGTCAGTATCTTCCTAAATTAGCAGAGCCAACTATGCATGCAGTGGATTGCATTTGGGATGTGAACTCCATCAAAATATTTGAAGATCAGGACCACCTGTTGGGGAAAGGTAGAATGAAAAAAATGAGAGGTAATATATTAATAATTGTGGAGATTTATGTAATCAATACATATAATTTTTCATTTTTTGTGTATATGATCATACTCATTAATATATTAATATCTTTTATTTCATAAATTATTAATATTTATCATGGACGTTATAACTAATATTTAATATTGGTGAATTACAATGATTTTTTGATTCAGTTGCTTAAGATTAGGATGCACTACATTTATACATTGCAAACAATCTTGATTGGATGAATGTATGGATTGAAAGATGTAAACAAAATCATGGCGGTAGGTTATCATGGCAACGACTATCTGAATTGGTTAGAGAAACTCGTCGTAATGGAGATGCCAATGTTACACAAAGGGAAATTGATTTAACATATGGTTTGAAAGATGGACATGCAAGCAAATTCACCCATTTTATTCAATTATTTTATATTATATTGATGCGACTACATGTGTACTGTCTTTTTCAGATACTTTCCAAGTTATATAAATTATATGTTAATTTATTAATTGATAATGCATCTTTTACATATCTGGCATATTGCAGTTGAAACACCACAAGGCTATGTGGTGCAATGGTCATAAATTTCGCATCAAACAGTTGGATGAAACCAGGAAAACTTCTGATAGTGGGATAACTGCAGTATTCCAGGTCACTAATGATTCCTCTAGGAGTGACAGACATCACTGAGAATATGAAAATAGATACTATGGGTATTTGAATGATATACTTGAGTGTGACTTTAATTCCTTCAAATTAGTTTTGTTCGACATCAAATGGTATAGGTTACGAATGCATGAACGCAATGATGAAAGAACTGCTATTCAACATGCCAACAGATTTTTGATGATTAAAATGGTGTTTGAAAGAGGACATGATCACTATGTTTTTCCAAGCCAATGTGAACATGTATTTTACTCAAATGTTCCAAGTGAGAGGGATTGGTCATTTGTTGTTAGATATGATCCAAGATGAAGGCCAATTATGTATACTCATGTACAGGAAGAAGATGATATTGAAGAAGAAGATGATTCGTCAGATCAGACAAAGACGGAAGATCATGCAAGGTTGACAGACGAAGAAGACGAAGATGATCATGATCTAGGCATAGGAGACAATATTGCAGTTCTTGATGATGATGTCAATGAAAATATGCTCGAAAATGACATTGATGACAATGATGATATCGTCAATCCTTTCAACACCATTTTTGAACTGAATGATGATACAGATGTTGAGTTAGATGAAGAAGAAGATACATAATAAGGATGATACATATGTTGAGTTGGATTAGGTACGTGACTATATATTTTAATTTGCATGAATTAATCTCTTAAAATAATTTACTTATGTCATGGGTTAATTACATGTTTTTAAGTTTTATGCGATGTTTTTATATCCTATGTTAAATGTTGTTTAATTATTATGTGGAACCTGAAAATAGTCGTCAAAATACTAGAGTACGCGGTAAACTAAAAATATCATTTACAAACACATAATTTCATTTACCTTCATTAATTTTTGTTTTTGTAGTTTCTATATTGCATGAATCTTACAACTAGGTTGCTTTCTATTATTTTATATTTTATAGATTGGGTATTGGGGAATTGGGAGTGATGTGAGGGGGAGGGGAGGGGCCATATGAGCTTCCACCTTCACTTGTTGGACTTATTCAGTAGAGGATAAATTATTCTTGAAACCAAGAGAA
>ML779334.1:2639349-2656757 GCA_009831015.1 Picea engelmannii
CTTGGCATCCTTCAACACAACCTTCATCACATTGATTCCAAAATCTGACAATCCCTCTTCTTTTGAAATTTTTTGTCCAATTTGCCAATACAACTACATTACAAAACAATTTTAAATATTATCTCAAGAAATATCAAAGAGATTGTTTCTCGCCAAATATCCCTTGAGCAGTTTCGATTTTTGGAAGGGTAACAAATTTATGAGGTAGTGGGGGTTTCTCAAGAAGGATTCCAATCAATAAATACAAGGAACTCAAGAGAAATGACTGTAAAAGTGGGTCTTTCCAAATATTTCAAAAAGGTGAGTTGGCCCTTCTTGAGACTAATTGTTATTCATTTCATGGGTTTCTATCATCAATTTGTCATGTGAATTATGAGTTGTATCAATTAAGTCTCTTTTGAAATCCTAATAAATGGAGCTATATCCCCAAAAAACATAACTCGACATAGAGAAATTGGAGGATATGCAAGGTAAGAATATCTAGACTCTCGATTGTTTCTTAGTATCAAAATATTTCATAGATGAGGATATTTGTATTTTCTAATGGGTTTCCATAGGTGGGATCCTAATCACAACTGAATAATTTTCGAAGTGGAAAATTTTGAAAATAAGAACTTGTACGAACCCTTTAAAGTTCCAAGGACCAAATGACCTCCTTATGGAATTATTTCTAATATGTTATGATTTTATTATGGAATTCTAATGAGAGTAGTGGAGGGCTTGAGAATCATTCGATAAACCTTGGCCTCCTTCAACACAACCTTCATCACATTGACTCCAAAATCTGACAATCCCTCTTCTTTTGAAATTTTTTGTCCAATTTCCCAATACAACTACATTACAAAACAATTTTAAATGTTATCTCAAGAAATATCAAAGAGATCGTTTATCGTCAAATATCCCTTGAGTATTTTTGATTCTTGGAAGGGTGACAAATTTATGAGGCATTGTGGGTTTCTCAAGAAGGACTCCGATCAATAAATACAAGGAACTTAAGAGAAATCAATGTAAAAGTGGGTCTTTCCAAATCTTTCAAAAAGGTGAGTTGGCCCTTCTTGATACTATATCTTATCCATTTCATGGGTTTCTATCATCAACATGTCATGTGAATTATTTGTTGTATCAATTAAGTCTCTTTTAAAATCCTAATAAATGGAGCTACATCCCCAAAAAACATAACTCGACATAGAGAAATTGGAGGATATGCAAGGTAAGAATATCTAAGACTCTTGATTGTTTCTGAGTATCAAAATATTTCATAGATGAGGATATTTGTATTCACTAATGGGTCTCCATGGGTGGGATCCTAATCTCAACTGAATAATTTTTCGAAGTGGAAAATTTTGAAAAGAAGAACTCGTACGAACCCTTTAAAGTTCCAAAAATACAAAAGCCCTGGATGAGATGACCTCCTTATGGAATTATTTCTAATATGTTATAATTTTATTATATAATTCTAATGAGAGTAGTGGAGGGCTTGAGAATCATACAATAAACCTTGACATCCTTCAACACAACCTTCATCACATTGATTCCAAAATCTGACAATCCCTCTTCTTTTGAAAATTTTGTCCAATTTCCCAATACAACTACATTACAAAACAATTTTAAATATTATCTCAAGAAATATCAAAGAGATCATTTCTCGTCAAATATCCCTTGAGTAGTTTTGATTCTTGGAAGGGTGACAAATTTATGAGGTATTGGGGGTTTCTGAAGAAGGACTTCAATCAATAAATACAAGGAACTTAAGAGAAATCACTGTAAAAGTGGGTCTTTCCAAATCTTTCAAAAAGGTGAGTTGGCCCTTCTTGAGACTATATATTATCCATTTCATGGGTTTCTATCATAAATATGTCATGTGAATTATGAGTTGTATCAATAAAGTCTCTTTTTAAATCCTAATAAATGGAGCTACATCCCAAAAAAACATAACTCGACATAGAGAAATTGGAGGATATGCAAGGTAAGGATATTTAAGACTCTGGATTGTTTATGAGTATCAAAATATTTCATAGATGAGGATATTTGTATTCGCTAATGGGTCTCCATGGGTGGGATCCTAATCACAACTGAATAATTTTTCGAAGTGGAAAATTTTGAAAAGAAGAACTCGTACGAACCCTTTAAAGTTCCAAAAATACAAAGACCCTGGACTAGATGACCTCCTTATGGAACTATTTCTAATATGTTATGATTTTATTATATAATTCTAATGAGATTAGTGGAGGGCTTGAGAATCATACGATAAACCTTGACATCCTTCAACACAACCTTCATCACATTGATTCCAAAATCTGACAATCCCTCTTCTTTTGAAAATTTTTGTCCAATTTTCTAATACAACTACATTACAAAACAATTTTAAATATTATCTGAAGAAATATCAAAGATATCGTTTCTTGTGAAATCTCCCTTGAGTAGTTTCGATTCTTGGAAGGATGAAAAATTTATGAGGCAGTGGGGTTTTCTCAAGAAGGACTCCAATCAATAAATACAAGGAACTTAAGAGAAATGACTGTAAAAGTGGGTCTTTCCAAATGTTTCAAAAAGGTGAGTTGGCCCTTCTTGAGACTAATTCTTTTCCATTTCATGGGTTTCTATCATAAATTTTTCATGTGAATTATAAGTTGTATCAATTAAGTCTCTTTTGAAATCCTAATAAATGGAGCTACATCCAAAAAAAAACATAACTCGACATGGAGAAATTGGAGGATATGCAAGGTAAGAATACCTAAGACTCTGGATTGTTTCTTAGTATCAAAATATTTCATAGATGAGGCTATTTGTATTCTTTAATGGGTCTCCATAGGTGGGATCCTAATCACAACTGAATAATTTTCGAAGTGGAAAATTTTGAAAAGAAGAACTCGTACGAACCCTTTAAAGTTCCAAAAATACAAAAGACCTAGACCGGATGACCTCCTTATGGAATTATTTCTAATTATGGAATTATTTCTAATCTGTTATGATTTTATTATAGAATTCTAATGAGATTAGTGGAGGGCTTGAGAATCATACGACAAACCTTGTAATCCTTCATCACAACCTTCATCACATTGATTCCAAAATATGACAATCCCTCTTCTTTTGGAATTTTTTGTCCAATTTGCCAATACAACTACATTACAAAACAATTTTAAATATTATCTCAAGAAATATCAAAGAGATAATTTCTCGTCAAATATCCCTTGAGTAATTTTGATTCTTGGAAGGGTGACAAATTTATGAGGCAATGGGGGTTTCTCAATAAGGACTCCAATCAATAAATACAAAGAACTTACGAGAAATGACTGTAAAAGTGTGTCTTTCCAAATATTTCAAAAAGGTGATTTGGCCCTTGTTGAGACTATTTCTTATCCATTTCATGGGTTTCTATCATCAATTTTTCATGTGAATTATGAGTTATATCAATTAAGTCTCTTTTGAAATCCCAATAAATGGAGATACATCCCAAAAAAACATAACTTGACATAGAGAAATTGGAGGATGTGCAAGGTAAGAATATCTAAGACTCTGGATTGTTTCTTAGTATCAAAATATTTCATAGATGAGGCTATTTGTATTTTCTAATGGGTCTCCATAGGTGGTATCCTAATCACAACTGAATAATTTTTGAAGTGGAAATTTTTTAAAAGAAAAACTGGTACGAACCCTTTAAAGTTCCAAAAATACAAAAGCCCTGAACCAGATGACCTCCTTATGGAATTATTTCTAATTTGTTATGATTTTATTATAGAATTGTAATAAGAGTAGTGGAGGGATTGAGAATCATATGACAAACCTTGGCATCCTTCAACACACCCTTCATCACATTGATTCCAAAGTCTGACAATCCCTCTTCTTTTGAAATTTTTTGTCCAATTTGCCAATACAACTACATTACAAAACAATTTTAAATATTATCTCAAGAAATATCAAAGAGATCATTTCTTATCAAATCTCCCTTGAGTAGTTTCGATTCTTGGAAGGGTGACAAATTTATGAGGCAGTGGGGGTTTCTCAAGAAGGACTCCAATCAATAAATACAAGGAACTTAAGAGAAATGACTGTAAAAGATGGTCTTTTCAAATCTTTCAAAAAGGTGAGTTTGCCCTTCATGAGACTAATTCTTATCCATTTCATGGGTTTCTATCATCAATTATTCATGTGAATTATGAGTTGTATCAATAAAGTCTCTTTTGAAATCCTAATAAATGGAGCTACATCCCCCCCAAAGAAACTCGACATAAAGAAATTGGAGGATATGCAAGGTAAGAATATCTAAGACTCTTGATTGTTTCTTAGTATCAAAATATTTCATAGATGAGGCTATTTGTAATCGCTAATGGGTATCCATAGGTGGGATCCTAATCACAACTGAATAATTTTCAAAGTGGAAAATTTTGAAACGAAGAACTCGTACGAACCCTTTAAAATTCCAAAAATACAAAAGCCCTAGACCAGATGACCTCCGTATGGAATTGTTTCTAATATGTTATGATTTTATTATAGAATTCTAATGAGAGTAATGGAGGGATTGAGAATCATATGATAAAACTTGTAAGCCTTCAACACAACCTTCATCACATTGATTTCAAAATCTGACAATCCCTCTTCGTTTGATAATTTTTGTCCAATTTTCCAGTACAACTACATTACAAAACAATTTTAAATATTGTCTCAAGAAATATCAAAGATATCATTTCTCATCAAATCTCCCTTGAGTAGTTTCGATTCTTGGAAGGGTGACAAATTTATGAGGCAGTGGGGGTTTCTCAAGAAGGAATCCAATCAATAAATACGAGGAACTTAAGAGAAATGACTGTAAAAGTGGGTCTTTCCAAATCTTTCAAAACGGTGAGTTGTCCCTTCTTGAGACCAATTCTTATCCATTTCATGGGTTTATATCATCATTTTTTCATGTGAATTATGAGTTGTATCAATCAAGTCTCTTTTGAAATCCTAATAAATGGAGCTACATCCCAAAAAAACATAACTTGACATAGAGAAATTGGAGGATATGCAAAGTAAGAATATCTAAGACTCTGGATTGTTTCTTAGTATCAAAATATTTCATAGATGAGGCTATTTGTATTCGCTAATGGGTCTCTATAGGTGGGATCCTAATCACAACTGAATAGTTTTCGAAGTGGAAAATTTTGAAAAGAAGAACTCGTACGAACCCTTTAAAGTTCCAAAAATACAAAAGCCCTGAACCAGATGACCTCCTTATGGAATTATTTCTAATTTGTTATGATTTTATTATATAATTCTAATGAGAGTAGTGGAGGGATTGAGAATCATACTATAAAACTTGGTAGTCGTCAACACAACCTTCATCACATTGATTCCAAAATCTGATAATCCCTCTTATTTTGAAATTTTTTGTCCAATTTATCAATACAACTACGTTACAATTTTTTTTTAAATATTATCTCAAGAAATATCAAAGAGATCGTTTCTCGTCAAATCTCCCTTGAGTGGTTTGGATTCTTGGAAGGGTGACAAATTTATGAGGCAGTGGGGGTTTCTCAAGGACTCCAATCAATAAATACAAGGAACTTAAGAGAAATGACTATAAAATTGGGTCTTTCCAAATCTTTCAAAAAGGTGAGTTGGCCCTTCTTGAGACTAATTCTTATCCTTTTCATGGGTTTCTATCATCAATTTTTCATGTGAATTATGAGTTGTATCAATTAAGTCTCTTTTTAAGTCCTAATAAATGGAGCTACATTCCATTTATTCAAACTAGAAAGAGGAATTATGTAGGGATATGCCAACTATCCCCACTTCTTTTTCCTATGGAAGAAAAAGGGCTCAACAAATCCATAAAGGTATCCTCAACAAGTAGTAATTTTAAAGGCATTTATGTAGGAAACACCTATAATTTATCTTATTTACCTTTTGTAGATTAAATACTTATTTTATATGACAACAATGGGAGAGTTTTTAATAATATAAAATATATGATCGACTCTTATGTGAAGTGACTCTCATGAATATCAATTCATCCAAATTGACAATTTCCTATTGGGGCTTCTTGGAGGTGAAAAATATTACATATCCTAGCATTTTACCTTTCTCATTGTGGATTTCAATGCTCATTTGAAATACTTAGCATTCGATATGAAGGCCAATTTGTGTCTAAAAGGTGACTGGTAGTGGTTGATAGCAAAAGTGTAAACAAATATTAATTTCTGGTGCAACCAATGGCTCTCACATGGAGGCAAACTAATCCTTGTCAAAGTAGTTCTAGAGGCCATTCCAATCCCTTGAATAATCCTTGTTTGTCTCTTGGAAAAAGGTAGCAATTCCCAAATCACAAGAAGGATGGGGTCTCAAGAATATCTTATTTTTCTTAAAGTATTTAGTGGATAAAAATGTTTGGAGTCTCCTCCAAGGTACCAAATTATGTGTGCAAGTCATAAAGGATAAATACATGGCTCCAAACTTAGTGGAAGACTAGGTAAGATCCTAACTTGGCACATCCTACAGAAAATAAGTTTTGAAGGCCCTAGTAGGTGTTGTCTCTATGAATATAAAATTGAAGCTAACTTCCTTGGGCGATGGTGCATCACAAGGAAATCCTTCTAAAGGTGGGGTTGGGGAGTTATCCACCTTTACGTAAGCCATTGTATATCATTCAAAGATGGAATGACTCCAAAAAAATATGTTTTTTGAACTTATGGCCCTAAAACTAGCTCTATTGTTGGCTTAGGAAGGAGGAGTTCTTCAAATTAATATTTTTGGAGATTCACTAGTAGTAATTCAATTGATGAAAGGATAATTCACCTTTAGTAACTTCATTCTACAACCTTTGTTCATTGAAATTAAGAATTTTCAAGCATCCTTCACTCATATCTCTTTTTCTCACGTTTATAGGGACATAAACAAGGAAGCTAACAAATTATTTGAAGGAGTGGCACTAGAAAAAGGAACATGGGAAATCCTTAAATCTTCTTCAAGACACTCCTATACTTATATTCATGAACCTTGGTTTTGATGTTTTCACTTATTCTAAAGTCTTAGAACTACGACTCTTTATGACAAGCATTGATGTTTCTTTCAATGCTTATTTTTATTGTATGAAGTCCTTGAAGAAGGAAAATAGACTGATGATAGAAGTTGGATTTTGTTTGAAAGTCTAAAACAATGAAATATATATTTTTTAATGTTTTTGATACTTAAAAAAAAAAAACTATAAAAGGATTCTCAAGCCTTTTGTATCAATCCCTTCGAGGGACAATGTAATGTTGCTACTTTATTAGACACAGACTCAATCCTAAGGCCAACTAAGAAGAAAAAAACAACACACACTAATTAATCTAGGAGTCAAGCGTGCAAACAAACCTTCTCACAAAGAAGCACTAGTTGGTGATGGAATCCAACATCGCAGGATCGATGCACGAAGGAGCTTAGATTGGGCGGGTGGGAAAGTTACGTTGACAACCTACTTAACAAACTAACGCCCTGGTGCAAGTTACCTCACCGAGAAGTGGGAAACCCTCCAAGGAGTTCGAGTGAGTCTAGCCAACATCGATCCTAGGTACAACACCACCTTCCCTGTGTTGTGACCTTGGGTAGGAAGTCTAAAATATTATGGCTTCTATGGTACCACCTACTATACCAAAGCATAGGGGGGATAGTCGACAGTCAACACCAAGACCAACAAAGTAGAGTTGATTACTATATTGGCCCCAATGCGACCTCGTGATTAACCCTTGTGTTAGAAGGGCTTCCCAAAGTCAGTGATATAACAACTGGATTTCACTCGCTAACTCAAAGATTTATGTTTGTTTAGCATCTTTGGAAAGTTATTCTCACAATCCTATTCCAAATATATACACCTAAGCTAAGATGGGTTTAAAGAGCCCTAGAAAAGTTGTTAGACAAATTTTAATTAGTGCTTGATTTTAGGTTGTTGTTACTCAAAGGAGTGGTCGTGAAGCTGATGGTGTTTTGACTCGACTCTTTAAACCATGCAAGAGGAAAATAAAATGAAAGAATTTCAACTTCAATGAAAACTAGCTATGGGAAGGAGCAAGAGGTTTTAAGAAAAGAAATAATTTCTTGATAGATTACTGTGTGCACTGCTAATGACAAAAAGTATGAGCTAATTGTCCAGATAAATGGAAGCAAAATGACCCAAATTTTAAAAATACCATGCAAATGTCACAGTTCACTTAGTACACCTATACAACATTGAATCAAATGTCATCATTTCTAACATTGTAAAATTTTATGATTATAGAGACCACCATACACATCTAAAATACTCATAAGGATCATGGGGGCTTTACCTTATGGATGACCAAGAATAATTTAAGGGAAATGGGAAATGGGTACTCAAAGAAAGATACATAGGTACATGTACCTCTAAGTGCATATCCTCAAAGTAAATCATCATCCCTGTATCATATTTTAACAGTTGAGTGGTGAAGGAAAATGGATGCGGTGGGGTCAGCTAGTCAGCTAGCAACATGATCAACAATGGAAGTGATATCACCAGATTTCATAATAACAAGGAATGTCATAGGATCATTTTAGGGGTCCTAAAGAGGCATAGATGGAACTTACATATTCTTCAATTGTTTCCTTTATCAATAATAGTTGGTACAAGAGTGGGGACCTCTACATATTTGGTAAGTTGTTTTCAAATTAGTATAATCAAATAAAAGGGTGCAATTTTAGGGGCTCTCGGGATAACAAGATCCAAGTGTGGGTTTCCCCATCTATCTTTACCAATGAAATATGGAGTAATATTAGGGTTCTAGCCATCATTAGTGGGAGGAGCAATAAGGTTTATCTTGGATATGATCAAGTGAGGCTACAAATTAGGTGGAAATGGAAATAGAGTTGGTTGGATATTTGGGTCACCCAAGTACAAATGGCCTATTTGGTATAATTTGGAAAATTAATCTAATTCTACATTAAAATGAAAATAAAACATTATTATTTTCCTTCTCCCACCCTGTTGGCGTCAGAAGTCACTCCTGGATTGCAGTAGGAGCAGAGCCCAATGCCCATCAGTTTAAATGTCACGATTTTTTGATAAAGGGTGATGAATGGAAGTAAACTCAGAACAATATCATTCTAACTCAGAAAACTAGGTTGGAACAACAAAGATAGGTGAGGTCTTGATCTAATTTAAGCCAGTAATTTTGCATAGTAGTGAGTGAGTGTAGGGAAAAACAAAGGAAATAAAGACTGCTCTGGACATCCGGTCTTCCAGCAGCCTTTAGAAAAGGGGGAAAAGTCACAGATATGACATCATCTCAGATCTGAGAAACTTCAAGAAAAATTAAGATGCTGCAAAAATAATATAATCAAACATACATTATATAGTCATTACAACACCCGACTGGATCATCCAGGCCCGGGCTCTTAAGATTCAGAGGAAAAAAGGAGAAGAAGATGTTGGCTTCCATTAAACAAGAAGTCTCAAATATCAATCTATAACCAGGGAACCAGAGGCCTCATTAAAGCTTTACAGGCGGGAGCTCTGCTCTACCATCCATCCCGACAAAAATACAAAAGCTGAGTATATATACTCAGAGAAACTCGCCACTTTGGTAGCAGGAAGGTAGTTGAAACATTAAAATCCAACCTAGCATGTGCAGGCTCCTCTGGTCAGACGAGGACATCAGATTGGCATGACTTCTTAGGAAAACCTGCACATAGGACGATCTTGGGCAGACTGCCTACCAAAATTTCCATGCCTTACATTTAAGGAGTGAGGGAAGGTTTCAACCACCTCCTCCTACCTTTATTTACCTCTAGCAGGGATCAGGATTGAGGCCGAGTTGAATTGGAACCTGGAGAATGAGACAACGCCTCCTGCAGCTAAACCCGACGCTTCGGCCCTTTAATCAACTCTTTCTATCACCCCAAGTGACCAGAGGCCATGACCCTGTGCCTATCTTCAAAAGCACTTTTCATGTTTCGACGATTCCAGATGCAATGGATGAGAGACCCCCTGTCTTTCAAAGTCCCAGTAGATGGAATGCAAAAATGGCTCCTGGGGGACTTTTTCATTTCGTGTTTCAGGTTTCAATGATTCCCGATGCAGTGGAGGAGTGACCCCTTGTCTTTCAAAGTCCCGGTAGCCGGAATGCCGAAACGGCTCCTGGGGGCCTTTTTCATTTCGCATTTCAGGTTTCGGCGATTCCCGATGTAGTGGAGGAGTGACCCCTTGTCTTTCAAAGTCCCGGTAGCCGAAATGCCGAAATGGCTCCTGGGGGGCTTTTTCATTTCCTGTTTTGGGTTTCGACGATTACCGATGTAGTGGAGGAAAGACCCCTTGTCTTTTGAAGTCCCGATAGCTGAAATGCCGAAATGGCTAATCATTTCACATTTTGGGGTTTCCCGATGCAATGGATGAGATACCCCATGTCTTTTGAAGTCCTGGTAACCAAAATCCCGATCGAGCCTGATCAGGTGCCATGTGTCCCGACTGGATTGGACGACCATGATCATTTCATGACTGTGGCCATAAGAGATGAGCCCAGGCGCTAAACCCTGTGCAACTCCACGACTCAAGCTTACCCAATGACCATCAATCTGCTCCATCTATGGATCATCACCATTGAAAACAAAATGCCCGCTCACTTGATTTTAAGCCCGAAATGGACTTCTTTCGTGTGCTGCACTTGGCACTCATGACTGTGGCCTTTGAATAAAACACATTTGATGGGTTTTTAAACCCCATTTCTATGCATTTACACCAAGGGCCTGAAATTAGAGAGAAACACCCCCCTCGCAAGAATTGGCGCTAGCATTAGGGTCCATGGGGGATAGAGTCATCCTTGCGATGCTCTAAGAACTCCTTTTGCAGTTCCAGTTGCTTTTTGTTGGGCTATGGAGTCTAGCTCAAAACGCCCTACTTAAAAATACATGCCGATAAGTGAAAATAAAAGATAAACACACATGCTCCAAGGAGATTATTTATGTATGGTCCTAAACTAATAAATTCCTTTACATGGGGCTAGGTGAAAGCAAACTTCCACCATAGCCAATCAAGCAACTTCCTGAATAGAAGCTCCTTCCTTCTATCGATGATCACAAATAGATGGTGTAACCATGACAACAGGACGATTATGCTCTTCAACTCCTCCTTATAGGCTGAAGTTGAGATAAAATAGGGCGGCTCCAAATTGTGAAGGAAATACAACTCCATGTATTCCTTCACAGGCTCATAGGACCAGTGGAAAACTCTAGAAAATGGGCGACATGCAACCTCCTTTTCTACATAGTTATTCATGTGTGGCTGAATATCTCTGGTAAGCACAGGTGGGTGGATAGCTAATGTAGGCTGACTGATCTCAGGCAGTGGCTGCTCGCTGACTGGCTCTACGCATTCTGTAAACTGCATCTTTGGCTCCTCCTCCTCTTCTCCATGGCTCTCCCAAGGATCATATTCATAATCATCATAAATAGGGACCATGGGAAAGCTCTGCTTGTTGTCATGTTGGTCAGTGTCTTCATAGTGATCAAATGTAGAATAAGCTTGCTGCTCATCATCACTAGAATATTCATCAAAAAAGGTTTTCCCTTCATTTCTATGATCAACCTCCAGAATAGTGATCCCATCGAGAATTTAACTATCAAAAATATCCATTTCAGGGACAACGGTAACTGCTGCTTCTAGCTGTTCATACATAAGATTTTTCTCTTTAATCTTAGGTAAAAATATATCATGGGAAACCTCTTGAAGGAAAAGAGAAGAATCCTCTTCCGCAATCATCTCTTCTTTAAAAACTGGAAGGTCTTCGTCATCATAAGCCAACTTTCTAGGAACATCTGCTTCAACCCTATATTCAGGAGAGCCATCTCCTATAGACAACATCTGCTCTATAAAATCAGAATTCTCACAAGAGGCATGTTGATCTTTATGAACATATAAAGGAACAGATGTATTTGAAATGATGTCAGATGCTTCCGTGCTAGGGCTAACATAATTAATATCATCCAATGCCTCTAGATTTTCATAGCAAATGCTTTCCTCCACAGTAAAATCTTCATCACAAACATGGTCTTCAGGGCCGGTAGAGGCTTTATGAAGCAAAGAAAACTCATCACAACAGTTTTCATACAAACACTCAGCTGGGAAGTAATCTTTACAAAATGAATTGAAAGCTGTATGAAAACTTGTCAAAGAATGGATGCTTGCAGTGGGAAGAGATCGACACCAATCAAGAGCAACTCCCTTTAATGAATACTTAAAAAGATTAATCTGGACATCTTCATGCATGATATTAAGTCGATGAATAATCTCATGAAAGTCCAGTAAATGCTCAGCTAGTACCTCCGAAATTTTTGCTTGAAATTCAAGGAGGATATCTTCCCATTCATCTCTATCTAGCAGTGGATTAGGAAAACCAACTATCTGGGAAAAGTCACAGAAAGCCAACCTTTGAGCTAAGATATTTTCCATATTGAATTAGTGGAGTCTTCGATTGATTCTCAGATCATGGAGTCGCCAGGTGAAAGATGCACAACTTTGAATGTGTCTGGTCTTTGTTCACCATCAGAGGCCAGATCCTAACGTTGTGTCCTCCCAGGAAACTTCTCAAGCTGAGAAAGCAGCTGCTGAAACCTTCTTGAAAAATATCCTCTGGGTCAGCTTTCAGGTGTGCTAAAAGTAGCCACAACTGAAACAATGAAGTGGAAACAGTGGAGTCACCACATCGGAGTTGATAGGTGCACAATAACAATCTTCAAGGGCTCTGATGCCTAATGCACCTTTAGAATCAGAGACTCAATGTCGTTCGATCTCGGGGAAAATATTCAACTTTGTTCCCGACAACGATGCCATAAATGTTGGCGTTAGAAGTCACTCTTGGATTGTAGTAGGAGCAGAGCCCAACGACCATCAGTTTAAATGTCACGATTTGTTGATAAAGGGTGATTAATGGAACTAAACTCAGAACAATATTGTTCTAGCTCAGAAAACTGGACTGGAACAACAAAGACAGGTGAGGTCTTGATCTAATTTAAGCCAGTGATTTTGCATAGTAGTGAGTGAGTGTAGGGAAAAACAAAAGAAATAAAGTCTGCTCTGGACATTCGGTCTTCCAGCAGCCTTTAAAAAAGGGGGAAAAGTCACAGATATGAGATCGTCTTAGATCTGAGAAACTTCAAGAAAAATTAAGATGCTGGAAAAATAATATAATCAAACATACATTATATAGTCATTACAACACCCGACTGGATCATCCATGCCCGGGCTCTCAAGATTCAGAGGAAAAAAGGAGAAGAAGATGATGGCTTCCATTAAACAAGAAGTCTCAAATATCAATCTATAACCAGGGAACCAGAGGCCTCGTTAAATATTTACAGTCCGGAGCTTTGCTCTACCATCCATCCCTACAAAAATACAAAAGCTGAGTATATATACTCAGAGCAACTCGCCACCTTGGTAGCAGGAGGGTAGCTGAAACATTAAAATCCAACCTAGCATGTGCAGGCTCCTTTGGTCAGACGAGGACATCAGATCGGCATGGATTCTTAGGAAACCCTGCACACAGGATGATCTTGGGCAGACTGCCTACCAGAACTTCCATGCCTTACATTTAAGGAGTGAGGCGAGGTTTCAACCACCTCCTCCTACCTTTATTTACCTCTAGCAGGGATCAGGATAGAGGCCAAGTTGAATTGGCACCTGGAGAACACAACGACGCCTCCTGCAGCTAAACCCGAAGCTTTGACCCTTTAACCAGCTCTTTCTATCACCCCAAGTGACCACGGGCCATGACCCTATGCCTCTCTTCAAAAGCACTTTTCGCGTTTTGTGTTTCAGCGATTCCAGATACAGTGGAGGAATGACCCCCTATCTTTCAAAGTCCCAGTAGCCAGAATGCCAAAAATGGCTCTTGGGGGGATTTTTCATTTCGCGTTTCGAGTTTCGGCAATTCCCGATCCAGTGGAGGAGTGACCCCTTGTCTTTCAAAGTCTCGGTAGCCGGAATGCCGAAACGACTCCTGGGGGGATTTTTCATTTCGCGTTTCGGGTTTTAGCGATTCCCGATGCAGTGGAGGAGTGACCCCTTGTCTTTTAAAGTCTTGGTATCCGAAATGCTGAAATGGCTCCTCGGAGGCTTTTTCATTTCACGTTTCAGGTTTCGGTGATTCCCAATGCAGTGGAGGAGCGACCCCTTGTATTTTGAAGTCTTGGTAGTCGAAATGCCAAAATGGCTAATCATTTTTTGTTTTGGAGTTTCCCGATGCAATGGATGAGAGACCCCTTCTCTTTTGAAGTCTCGGTAGCCGAAATCACGATCAAACCTGATCAAGCGCCATGTGTCCCGAATGGATCGGACGACCACGATCATTTCGTGACTGTGGCCATAAGAGATGAGCCCATGCACTAAACCCCGTGCAACTCCACGACTCAAGCTTACCCGATGACCGTCGATCTGCTCCATCTATGGATCATCGACGTTGAAAACAAAATGCCCGCTCGCTTGATTTTAATCCCGAAATGGAATTCTTCTGTGCACTGCGCTTGGTGCTCATGACTGCGGCCTTTGAATAAAATGCATTTGATGGGTTTTTAAACCCTATTTCTACGCATTTACACCAAGGGCCTGAAATCTAAGAGAAACACCCCCCTCGCAAGAATTGGTGCTAACACACTCCTTCATACATCTATGGCCCTTTTTCATATCCCCTTTTGGGTTCATGGGAGGCACAACTCCAAAAACACATCTAACAAACCAAATATAAATGCAAATGAAATTTACAATCAACGTTATAGACCCAACATATTTGAGCAACATAAACTGACTGGATTATGATTGAAGAAAAAAAGTGCATCTATCTAATGGATTGATTTATGATCCTTTTATAGTTGGTTATAGAAAGAATGAAAAAGCGAGGGAACACATGTTGGCTAACAAATGAGGCAAATTTGTGTTTGCAAAAGTTCTAGTAAAGGCCCAATTCTATGTAAGTGATTAATAGTAAGCATGTGAAATTAGGAACGAATCTTAAAATGTTTTTCATTATAAAACACTCTTAATGAAGCAAATTCATATGGGTTTTGGCTTTGAACTAATGAAGCATGATTCACACAACCACAACAATCATCAATATATGACATAAATGGGAAACATAACCCGAAACTAAAGATTATGCTATCATTTATAAGGTAAGACAAGAACTAAAAAAAATTCAAACGAGTCATGATAGATTGCTTATGCTTGAGTATGGCGCTCTTTTAATATTTTAAATCCAATGCAACGAGGTGAAATGGTGTTTGATTGAAACCTCACAAGTGTTGGGCAATTCAAAGGCTTTGTATAGGCCAAATTTTGCTCATACTTGTAATGAGTAATATAGGCCAAACTATGCTCATAACTAAAAAAAAAAAAAAACATTTTGAGGTTAAGTTTATAATGATAAAAATGAAATCAAATAATATCCATTCAAACCCTTTAGTGTTGGTAAATATCATAGTGAATAGAATGATGGTTTCGAGGCCATGAGACTATTATATGTGCAAAAATATTCAAGGTACATGAAGTAGGTAAGCCTAGGTTGAACATAACAACAATGAGAGGATTGGGTTTGTTATCACTTGCAAATAACTAAAGGAAAATGGACCAAAACTAAAAAATATATAATCATATGCTTTTGGTTAAAGTATCCATAATTGGAAGAGGAAAGTTTTAAATCTGAATGGATCTTGAAACTGCATGAAAGAGCAGATAGGAGAAGTAGAAATTTCCATGTTAAGGGAACATGGCATATATCCTTCCACGACCCTCAATTGCAGAGTTTGGTTTGATATTATGGCCTTCAATTTTTCATTTCAGAGAGTCATCGAACTTGGCTAGGATTTCATGCTCGATTGCAAGAATGTGGGCTTAGGGTGATGAAGAAATAACAGATTGTGACTTGGGGAATGGTGAAGTAGGGATTGGATGTGATGGAATAGTGGTGAAAAAATATGCCCAAAACCTAGGTTGATCATGGATCCCTTTTCTTAATTATAAAATACATTCAAAATTTGAGTGTGCAAAGGTTATACTCACCATTTTTTCCCACAGTCTTGCGCCTCCTTTCCCTCGACAATATCGTGCCTCCTTGATCGGTTTGATATTTCCCTCCTTTCCCTCAGTCTCAAATGTCCCTCGATAGTCTCGTGCCTCCTTTTCCTTGACATTATCACCTTAAATAAATCTCTCCTTACCAAATCCTGTCTCCTCAAAGTGTATGGGTGGCCCTCGAAAATCTCGTGCCTCCTTGCCCTCGACACTAATCTTGCACCTCCTTTCTCAATCTAATTGGTCTTGAATGACCATCAATTAGAGTAAGTAGGAAAAGAAAAGTTGTAGGTTGGTTCAGTTGACTAATAAAAGGCTATGGTAGCATCATACATATATAGGAATCATGCACAGAAGCAAGGCTAGCATAGGTCACAGAGAGATAGGTACCAGAGTCTCCTTGCTCAGTCTGCTCGGTCTCGAATACGCTTGTTTTCTTGAAGAAGGGTAATTGATTTGAATTATGTTTCCACCTTAAAGAAAAGACTCCTTAATTAAGAAAGTCCGCCTTACCAAACCCTGTCTCGGCCTCAAAGCATATGGTTGAAAGAAAATGTTATTTCTACATTCACATATTGATTAGAGTAGATATAAAAAAATGAGTAATAATTATTTGAATTAAAGGATTTTAATACATATATTTTTAAATTGTATTAAGAATAGATATTTACTCTTTGATTGTTTTATGAAGGGGTAATTTATTTTAGTAATTATAACTATAAAAATTATAACTTACCTTAGAACACATCACCAAAAGACTTCATCCTCCCTTGAAATCTGGCCTTCTTTTCTTCTTATTTTCTCTGAAATTCAACTTGTATCAAAATGAATGTCTAATGATGTTTATTTATACCATTTATGTCACTTCATTTTAACATTAGGGCCGACCTAACACATTCTTATTTTGTAATTCTTTTCTCTAATTATCTTCAGGGCCTACATGTACTTCTTTCTTCAATTCACTTTGTCATCTTCAAAAATTCATTTCTCCTCAACCATGAGGATCCATGTGATGTGCCACATACCATCGGAAACAACATGATGTATACTATCCATTCATGGGTGTTGTATATGCATGTGCATTGTCCTTCATGTCCAAATACCTTTATCAATCTTGCGGTCCAAAACCCATGACTAGGGTTGACATCAATGACAACAACCAATCTTCCAACAATCTCCCCCTTTGTCATTGATGGCAACACTCATGCTTCCCCTATCATCATGATCCCAATTTCTCCCCCCCTTTGACATCAATGGAAAAGGTTAGGGCTGCTCCCCCTGAGTTTAATGGAAAAATGTAACTCTCTTCTTTGGGGCTGCTCCCCCTGAACATGTGGCACTCAATAATACTTCATCCTTATTTTTGGTATTTGGGACATTT
>ML779334.1:2665607-2676641 GCA_009831015.1 Picea engelmannii
CTCGTTAAAACGGTCCAGAAGAATATTCCTGACGGAGTCCATAGTTAAGATTTTTTCAGACTCCTTAAAATTGAAAAAATAGCCGAGTGATCTTGTCCTTGTCACACTCGTTAAAATGGTTTTGAATTGACGTCTAGTCGGTGATAGTTTATCCCTTTTTCGAACCGAATAGACTATTGACGAAAAAGGTACCCCAATGGAGTTTCCTTTTATGCTTTTTCAAACTCTCTAAACATGAAAAATCACCGAGCTTCCCTTCTCTGGGCTCGTTAAACTTACATCGAAGGATGTTACCATTGTGTGTTCTATCAACCGCATTTTCATCCTTTACCCATTAGCCTAGTAACAGTTTGCTTTTGCGTCTTAACACCTTTGGCCACTGGAGGATTTTTTCCGAGTATCATTTCCTAGAACATCAGTCTTGTCCTTGTGCCTTGAGCTTGTATGTTTGCTGTGCTCGTTTCTCCACTGTAACGTAATATTCCTTTATTCTTTTCAAAATATTCAAAAAGAACAAAAAAAATCAAATATACCCCAAAAAGAGGATGGGAAAAGTATTTTCTTTATTGGCAGCATTATGAGTCGCCCTTGGATAAAGCACATCTGTCTGTTTGATTCATCAGACTTTGGGATGTAGTACGACCTTAGGAAGCTTTGTGTCCTCCACCGTTTGGTTACTCTTCCAAACATATGGAGAGTTTGCGTTGCCTCCTGCTTCGTAGACTTATGATTAACAGATGTGTTGCCTGAGTCTTATCACTTGTCATGCTATTGTCCAAGGGAAGTTTGTTACTTAGCTGGAGTCGGCCACTCTGCAATATGTCTCTTGCCTGCATACCTGGCCATCCTGAACATCCAATCAATTCTTTGTTCGAAATCACTGAAGCCTTCAGTCCGATCATCAAGATTATCAAGTCCACAACTGACGAGCTATCGAAGACCTCTGGGTAGTGCAGTCATACACTCATATTACACTCCTACCCAAGTTTAGAATATTTTGAAGTTGTTGCTCGAACTCTGAAGTACAACCATCAGGCCGAATCAGCTTCTGAGAGATGGATACTTTCTATGTATATCTTTTTGATTTCGAGATGTAGCTCCGCTATGTATTGTTCGCAGCTACTCTTTATTTGACATGGATCTACAGTGTATTTGATTGGTAGCCATGGTTCTGATTTATCCCGAGCATGGGTCTGCCCGCCTCGGTGAGACATTTGATATTTTTTGCAGACGGCACCTCCTAATTCCTGATTCTTGGGCTCACTCATTCGACATATCAGTACAGATTGGTAAAGAATTGGTAATGTATTTCGGCCATTAGATGCTCTTCTGAACTCACACATTAGGGGGCATCTATTATAACCCTAAATTGCACTATCCCTACTTACCTGGCATCAGGCCAACTCATTGCCCTTCATTGCCAAAGCCATGCTGAAAAGACTCTTCAAAAACCTCCTAAATTAAGTAACCCGCGCCCTAACCTATCACTAGGCGCGTTGGAACGCTGGCAGGCCTTATGATGCATGCGTTTGAACGCTGGCTGGCCCACTACAGCCAGCGTTTACCTAACAAAGCAAAAAATCAGGAAAGTTGCCGACGGAACGAGAAGCTTTTTGTTAGTTAACTAGAACTCCCCGCCATGCATGGCCGAGAGTTCGTCTAAAACCCTATCTCCTTCTAGCCTATAAAAGGAGGGGTAGGGGTACTATTCAAGGGAGGAAAATCATAGCAAAGAAACTCTGCCCGATTGTCGAATCCGTTTTGTCCCAACCCTTTAGCCTTTCCTCAAGATTTAGGATAATTCAAGAAAAGCAGTTGGAGGACAAAGAAGAGGAGGAGCCCAGGATCAAGATCGAGGAACGGTGGCCGGTCTCTATTATCATTGTAAGTTGATTCATCTTGAGATTAATAAAAAGATACTTTTCCCGTCCCAAATACATGAGTCTTGTATGTTTTATTTGGTTTATGTTTAATCTCTAACCCTCTAGTAGATCAATAGCATGCATGTGTAGTTTTATCTTGATTGCAGGATCACTTTTTGGAAGGAGCAATAACAGCAAGGGGATAAAAGCTCAACGGAGGATCTACACCAACCGTTGATAAAAAGGTTAGTTGGTTCTTCCCATGTTTGCTTGAGAAAAAGGGTTTTAGGTTTGGGTTAGAAGGTTAAAAGTTATTTCTTAAGGGTCATGATCTGCATGCAAGTTTAAACCCTAGCTTGTTAGTCCGTAGGGTAGAATAACCCCACAACAGTTTTGGCATCTTCAACTGCCCAGATCAGTCTGGGTGCCTCATAAGAGTTTCTTGGACCATTGATTGATGTCTTTCTTGTCTTCGTTTGCGTGCATGAACAGTCTTAGGATTTCAAGGCTCTTCTTGTCACTTTTGTCTTGACTTTCGTTTCTTGACTTTTCTTGGTAACACCATACTCTCTAATTTCGGAATCTGAGTGTGTTTGATTAGTTAAGGACCAGTGATCGGTTGAAAGTTGCGTTTTCTTGGTCTTTATCATTTGCTTACTGTTTGAAAGATCATTTTTCTTATGCAATTGAAAAGACTATATTGGTTTGCTTTTTATTTTTGTCTTCATTGAAAGAGTGGATTGGGTTTTTATCATTGCTTGTTCATTGGTTTTTGATTTTCTGTACTCTCATTGGCATAGTGAAGGTCCTTTTTTGAAAAGTGAAAAAAAGTTTTTCTTTCAAAAAAATCTTTTTCGTCTTCGAAAACATTGAAAATCAAATTGTTGAAATTATTGAAAAAGAAGAAATAGAGAATTGTTATTTGATGCGTGATTTGTTGCATTTGCATTTTAAAGGAAATTTTGCATTGTAGTTCAAGGTTGATCTGGAAAATTTTCTCTTTCCCTCCCATACATATGATTCATTGAACGAAAAGTGATATATTTCATTCTCATCCATGCATTGTTGGGTCAGAGTCATACAACATAAGTTTCATCCCCGTTTCCTTTGAGTAAACAACAACTCTTATTAACACTGCGTAATTATAAAATTTAACTAGTAACTCTTTTCTAGGGCTCTATTACACCAACATTTAGCTAGGCTAGCGCTTTGGAGTAGGAAGAGAGATACACTCTCCAAAAGCACAAAACACACAATAACATCTTGTGTTAGGGAGTGTTAAATTCCATTTGCAACATCCTGTTCTGGGAAGCCCTTCTCACACAAGGGTCAAACACGAGGTCGCATTGATATTGGCAGAGTTACTCACCCTGCTTTGTTGATATCAGTGTAGAGATTGCACGTATTACAGGGATCACTTGGAGGTATACCCACAATGATGAGTGGAAGCCTTTTGAGTTGATTTCGGGCTAGATACCCTGCCCTTTCATGTGGATCATACTGTCGATTGTCCACCCAGGCTTTATTGTTGTTGGTGGTGACCTTAGTGGCCTATCTTTCTAGGTTCTTACCCAAGGTGACTATGGAGGAGGAAGTCTTCACGGTACCTGGAATTAACGTTGACCAAACTCACTCGGGCTCCTTAGAGGGTATACCCACGATTATGTGTGGGAGATTGCACCAGGGTGTAAGTCCGTCAAGCAGGTCGTCAGCGTAACTTTTCCACCCTAGCCCAACCCCTTCTTGTCTTGTTGTTGTGACGTTGGATTTCATCACCAACTAGTGGCTTCGAAATTAGAAGGTCTTGTTTGCTTGGTGTTGCTTCCTAGATTTTGCTTACTAGTGCGTGTTGTTTGTTTCTCGAAGTTGACCATAGGATTTTCTTTGCAAAGTTTGTCATTCGTTTACAATAGCTCCTCCACGTCATTCAAGTAGAATGCAGGTTTTATCTCCAAAGCATCTGGAAGGTTCTCAACCCTTGCCTACAAGTACACCTGAGGGCTCTCCTCGACAAAGTGAATTCATAGTCGTCACCACACCACAAGTGGAATGAACTGACCCTCTAGAACATTTTCGAATTACTAATACTTGAGAGGACTTTCGACTTCACTCTGATTCCAAGTGATCATTTATGCGACTGAATTCTTCTGAAGAATTAGTTGTTACATCTTCTGGATCACCAGTTGGACCCTTTCCAGGCATAGAAGGCCAAGATATTTTTTGGTCTACAGGCGTTTTCCGACACGACCTTTTTGGTCCAGGTTCACCTGTGATTTCTGAAATTAATCCCCCTGTGATTTTCGAAATCTCTAGTCCAGAGACAGTATCGTTGATTACCACTTATCACTTTACCGTCCCTGCCAAAATGGCCCATCTTACAGCTACTACGAGTGTTCCAATCGGGTTTACTGTGGTTAGTCTTTCTCCCATCAACACACCATGAATGCCCAACGTTGCCCCGGCACTACCACCTGGATATCGTGCGTTGAATGCTTCCATTCCTACCCCTGTGCAAATTCCATCCGACTCTCCTAGTGGTCCTTCTTCTTCTGGGCACTTTCTTCCTGGTTTTGTCCCAACACTCCCTCAATTTCCTTTTGGAGGACCTTCTTCATCCTCTACTAGCAATCCTAATCCTAGTGGCACTATTCTGTCCTTAACTCCAAATTACTAGTTTTCGGTTGGTGGACAATTTCACCAAGGTGGTATGACACAACCCCCTCTCAATGGGCAAATTCCTTTTGGAACACAACCCCCAATTGGAAAACCACCTTCTATGGGAGGACCGACCCCACCTTATGGGAAAAACATACCTCCGTCCTTGGCTCAGTATTGGAATCAATTGATACAAAATCCTTCTCAACCGACTGGGGGCAGCAGTTTCCAGCTGCGTCAGTAACACCCCCTAGCATGGGCCAACCATATCCCAGTTCGTTCAATCCCATTTGGGGGGAAAATGCTCAAACTCAAGCCCCTGTTCCAGGGTATAATCCTATGAGCTACTATCCTCTCCAACCACAACCGAATCTGCCTAGGTCTTCACATTATATGTAGACTGCTTATGGTCCTACTGGTTTGCCGATAGGGATTCCTCCCCAAAGCCACCAGTACCTGCAAGTGAACCGACAGTTACCCTTTCTCGCCACTTTGGATTTGTCGGATTTGTCATGGATTTTAAATGATCCTATTTGTCACTCTCCCCAATGGTCTGTTATCCCAGCCAAGCTTCCATCAGATATTCCTAAATTCGATGGCAAAGTGGGAGAGGACCCAAACAATCACGTTATGACTTTTCACCTATGGTGTTCATCCAACTCGTTGATGGATGACTCTATTCATTTACGTCTTTTTCAACGAACCTTTACCGGGTCTGCTGCGAAGTGGTATATCGAATTGCCATGAGGTTTCTTCTTTGACTTCAACACCTTAGTTATGGCTTTCCTTACGCATTACCAGTTACCGATCCGTTATGATACGGGGACTGAGATTTTGACTTGCTTCAAACAGACTAAAGGTACTCATATATTTGATCACATCCATGAGTGGCGAAGGAGACGACATCTCATTAAATTTGAGCTCCCTGATCAGTTACTGGCATAATGGTTTACAAAATCATTTGTGAACGAAATCGGTAAGGACATTGCCATGGGTGGCGTAGTCACGAAATAGTAGGCTATAAGTCATGATCAATATCTTGACCTCATTTACTCACAAACGAGAACCCTTTACGACTTACTACCTGACTTACCTCATCCTAATACTTCCAGAACTTCAACTACTCCAGCTGCCTCGCATGCAGCTGACGGTGTGATTGGTACTGCACAAGCCCAATCACATTCCGCTTCAAGCACAAACCCTAAATCTACTTCTTCTAATGTTCAAAATGCTCCATCTCCTGCCACTCCCACTGGCAAGACTTATGAGGTAAATGCAGTTCAATCTACCCCAAACAGTAAAAACAAATCTAAAAAGGGGAGAGGCAAGAATAAGGAGGGAAAAAATAATTCTCAAGCAGAGCAAACCAAAACTACCCTTGTTGATGACCGGGATAAGCGCAAACCACGATACCCTTGCCTTATCTGTGGTGATGATCACTACATGAAGGATTTTCCACGACATGCTGAGGTCACTAAGTTCCTTCAAGGTGCTCCAAAACCACCTGCATCGGCTGTCTTGTCCCAACCCTTCCCGTCTCAACAATAGGCTTAGTTGGTCATTCACAACCAACCCTCCTCTTCTACTACAACATATGTTTTGATGTGTACTGGTGATTCTAAGCAGAACAACGTTGCACTCACTACTTGAGCCAAAGATTATTCTCCCTCTAAGGAGAAGGTTGACAATTTACCCCCTTCTTTGGTACAACCCTCTCCAGCGACTCCACCTCCTAACAATCCTCTTCATCTCGAACGACCGAGCCTTGACACAGTGCTGCGACCCCCCCCAAAGGGTGTCATTCAGAAATCAACTTTCAATACTCATGCTTGTGCAGCCCAGAACTACAACATTGTTGAAGATCTGGCCCAAGCACCTTCTGCGATGTTAGCCCTTGAAGTCCTTCAAACTTGTCCTACACAACGGAAAGCACTGTTGAAAGCTATCAGTAGAATTGACCCAACGGATACGAATTTAATAATCTTTGACTTGGAAGATCACATTCCAAGGTTACCCCCTCAACTTGCATTCCAAATCTAAGTGGTTGTCTCTGACAAAAACATTTGTCGAACTGTTATCGACGAGGGTGCCTCGACGTGTGTCATGTCTCTCGCTTGCTGGAAAGCCATTGGCTCTCCTTCTTTGAATGAATCCCAAAACACTCTTAAAGCCTTCAATGGCTCCGGTTTTAAGCCCTACGGTGTTCTTCCTTTGTTTCCCATCACGTTAGAAGGTAAAACAGTCCAAGTCAAAGTGGAAGTCTTTGACGCTCCCCTTGATTATAATCTTCTGCTTGGCCCCAGCTGGATCGATTCCATGCGTGCCATTGTGTCGACGCTTTTTCATGTAGTACATTTCCCTCATCAAGGAAAGGTTGTTACCATCGACCAACTCACCTTCTTTAATTCTGATACCCGTACTGGCAACGTACCGTTTATTGCTAAAACCCCACGAGTTATGAGAACGTTGTTGTAGGCCTTCTAAAAAACTCCTCGTTAATGGGTACTTTCCCCATTCCACCACCCGATGTTCCACGCTCGTCTGTTGCTTCTATCAACATGATCTCCACTTTGCCTCATGAACTTCCTTCATCTCACGACCCCTGGATAGTACCTGACCCTGGAGATCATCTTCGTTTCGGCGACGCAATGTTGTTAAGTCTGGTTGAATCCGCCTATCAGGCCATTCAATCGACAATACCTTCTACCCCCTCTCTTGATGTGTTGTTTCCCGATCCCTTTTGTGTTATTTTTCCCACTGATGAGATGATCATTTCCGTCATGGAGGACACCCCTTGGGACGATGGGCATCATCGTTCCATCCTCTTTCTGGAGCAACATACTCTTGAGAACTACCAACGGATTTCGACCCCATCAACCGTTGTTGTCATCTCGACTCTTCACCCTGTGGTCTCAGTTGGTCCCTTTGCGAAATGGGGCATTGATTTCATGACATGTCACCCTCACTCGGTTGGGGGGAATGGTTACATTATTGTAGCCGTCAATTACTTTACGAAATGGGCCGAGGCGATGCCGACATTTGGCAACACTGAAAATACCACAACACTTTTTCTTTTTAATCACATCATAGCTCGTTTTGGTGTTCCCCAGGCTATCGTCATTGATCACGGTAGCCACTTTAGGAATTTTATGATGTCTGAACTTACTGAAAAGTTGGGTCTTCACCATGATAACTCAATGCCCTATTATCCACAAGCCAATGGACAAGTCGAAGCGATTAACAAAGTTTTCATAACTATGCTTCGACGAATGATAGGGATTCATAAAACAAGTTGGCACACAATGTTGTTTACGACATTGTGGGCGTACTAGACATCCGTCAAGTCCGCTACTGGGTTTACACCTTTTCGGTTAGTCTATGGTGTGGAAGCCATTCTCCCTATCGAATGCGAGATACCCTCTTTAAAACTAGCTGTTGAACTCCTACCCAACACTTCTGTTGAGGAAGAACGTCTTTTGTATCTTATGCAATTAGACGAAACTCGATGTGATGCCACCCTAGTCATAGAAGCTCAGAAAAGACGTGTCAAGGCCCAATACGACAAGCATGTCAAGCCTCACGTTTTCTCCAAAGGTGATCTTGTTCTTCTTTATGAACAAGATTGAGATATGTTAGGAGCTGGGAAATTTGAACCCATGTGGCGAGGTCCTTATATCGTTCGATGAGTTTTGGAAAAAGGAGTTTATGAGTTGGTAGATTACGATGGTATCCCTTTGAGTGAACCCAGGAATGGGTTGTACTTGAAGAAGTACTATGCATAAAATCATCTGTGCACAAGTACTTGTATTTTTAATGTATCATACTTTTTGTGTGTTACTATAGTTTTCTTTTGTCGTTATTTGGTCTCTGCCCTTATGTGACGTTGTGTTTGATTTCCAGATGTCGGAGTCTTCACTACCCTATATTGGCTTCGCTGATGGCACTAGCCGTAGTACTCAGAACCTTGCTTCCGCTGCGTGGGCAATTTATGCCCCTATAAACGAACTTGTCTCCTTACGAGGTGTGTGTCTCAGCCGTCCGACCAACAACATTGTAGAGTATAGCACCATTATTGAATTATTGGTTGATGCTATCTCGCTCGGAATTCGTCATTTGGTTGTGCGACTTGATTCACAGCTAGTAGTACTACAATTAAGTAATGTTTATACTATTCGAAGTCCTACTTTGTTACGGGTGTATTTGCAAATTCGCCTCTTGGAACGTTATTTTGATTACATTGACTATCAACATATTCCTAGATGTCTAAATAAATTAACAGATGCATTGGATAATTATGTATTAGATAGACATTTGAATCATTTATAAATCAATCACATCAATGTTCACACAACACATGATAAACTGGTAGAAGTCGTCTGTATATATAACGATCAAAAGAGTTTTTTACAAAAATTTTGTCTGAAGACCAAAATGTCAAAATCTGAAGCTCATAGCTTCTATAAAGTGACGTCATGGATGACGTTCACGGTAACACACAACTGCCCAAGCAACCCTATGGAGTAGTCGACTCATGGATGCTGATACTCCTACAGTATGACGCTAATCACGTCGTGGAACCTCTTCCAGAGGCATGTTTGGAATATCTGTGGTCAGGCCCTCTAGATTTTGTTCCACCACCTGATAATCCTCGGCATATTGTGGCACTGCCGCTACCTCTCCTCGCCGCTGAATGGGAGAAGTACCAGGAGGTCGGTACGGTCCAACATCTGTGTTATAAAAAAAAAATGAATTTTGTATTAGTCTTTGGACGAACATATTAAAAAAAAACATTTGAATATGATAAAAAATTACAAAACATTTGAAAAGAAAAAAAATGTGTGTACTTCTTACCAAGGTCCCCCCACTGAGCATCCTCTGGCAGTACTAAATCCAGATCTCCTCGGAAATCCGACCCGGCATAAGCATAGTCGTCAACCATCAACAACTATGGTTGAAGCCAGTCAAAGAAAGTATCATCATACTTGATGATCGATCCTGCTACGTGCCAGGCCATGAGCCGACACCATCTCAGCATCCTTGGATCCCGGAGAGCCGGTATATTCCACTCAACCTGCAGCCTCAGTAATGGGACCCTCTCAAGGAAGAAGGACACCAACAAAGATCTGTACCTGAATTGCTTTAGGTCACCTCGTCTACATTTGGTCAACTGCTTTTTTATACTATGAAGCACAACATCTGCCCAGTTGAACACCCAAGGTTTAGTACACTCAATAGCATACTGAAAGTAACTCTATAATGCCATGTGAGGAGCAGAATTCCCAGCCATCCGAGATATGGTGAATAGGATAGTACGGAGGGTCAAATATCGTACCCCCCAAATAGCTACTTTTCCTTTCTTTCTCTCAGCCTCGGGAACGCAGTGTAAATGGCAGTACTCACTCATCTGTAGCCCACCACCTCTGCTACCAGTCAGGCTCACATAGTTCCCGCACCGTGACAATCCAGTCAAAAAATAAATGTCCTCAATATCTAAGGACAGTGTGTGGACCCCCACATGAAATGCCTGTTGATCGGGGTCCCACATACGCACCGGGTACTCTAACAACCTGACTTGGGCCCTCACACCCGGGATACGAAAGTACTTCAGGAGTCCACAGTTTCTCAAAGTAGCAATAGTAGGTGGACGGTTTTCATCCATTGCATTGTCTTCTTCATGCTCTCTTTCGTGCCATTCAAGCACCATTCTGATGGCCAATTATCTGCATAAGGAGCACAAAAAGAAGGTTAGCAACTTTTTTCATGATTTGGTTCTTGTTCATTGGGTAAATTTTTAAAATTTTTTTGAGTTTTGCGGTTCTCGCAGGTGCCTTGTGTGTACAGTGTGAGAACCTCGCAGGCTGCTCATGGGTCACCTGCGAGAATCACCGATTCTCGCAGGTCCCGTGTATCCTGCCTACGAGAATGGTAGCGCGCAAGTAGGGCTTGTAAAATAAACCGAAAAATGAAATTTTAACCAATGAAATTGCAAAATTAAACCATGAAAGTGTTAAGGACAAAGAGCCTACCTTACTGTCGCTGACAGCTCGTTGAATGGACACTTGTAACTCCTGCAATCTGACACCGAACGTGGAGGGTAAAAGAGGGGTTTTTTGAGCTCAAATAGTAAAAAGGTAAAAATGATATGGTAAAAGAGTTGTTACTCCTTTTTATTTACTTTTACTATGTCATTTAGTTTTTAATGATTATTTATCTATTAAACCCTAATCCCTAATGTCTTTATGAGTGTAACTTTTGTAGGCGTAACAACTTTGATGGTCAAATACAGGGATACAGACATGTTTTTCTTTGACATCGCGTGTTTTTGATTGTTTTTTATGGTTTTTTGTATAAAACCTCGAGCGTGTTCTTTGTCTGTTCTCGCGCTCGAAAATACATGAGAACGCGATTGAGCATACTTTTATCACTTTTTCGGGCTCAACAAGGTTATACGAAAAAGGAACCCCCCTGGAGTCCTCTTTAAGCTCTTTTCAGACTCTCTAAACATGAAAAGATAGCC